>JAKELK010000252.1:0-89631 GCA_021525775.1 Lactarius deliciosus
GGCAGCTTCACTCACCGTCCATGACCACCTTCATATTGTTCAAAAGGCCGTGGACTACAGCCAAGGTCTGCGCCGCGGTCATGCGGGCCTCTTCCTGCGTGAGTCGGTCCAGTCTCTTCAGTATCGTCTCGATCTCGCTATCTCCCAACAACTTCTTTGCGAATTGCTCTGCAGCGCGTTCAGAGGTAGTTGATTATAATTGTAGCAAGGGCCCGCTTACTGAGTCGTCCTCGGTTGATATGGTTCTTCGCTAAGGCAAGTATGGAGATCAACTCGACCATTATCTTCGCGATTATATCCATCATTGAAGTGTCCAGAGAGATTCCAGCATAAATATGGAGGCGTTTGAGGAAGTTTCCGAGGCATTCGAAGAGTTCAAGGAGTGCATCATAGCTCGTGCTGACACCATCAGCCGCCTGAGATTACTCAGATATCAGATGGAGTCGGTGAGTAGTAAGGAAGACACGCACAGTAAAGAGAACATCGATGCCGACGAAGATGAGTTTTGCAGGTTGGAACGGCACCTATTGGAGAGTGCGTAGAACCAGTAGAGAACGAACCGGTTGTTCGCGGCTCACCAGTCCAGCTATCTCACCAAGAATTCCAGAGAAAGCGTGCACAAATTGTATTACTGGGCTGAGGCAATCGATGAACTTCCGATTTCGGTCGTGGTATTCTTTGAACGCTTTCAAGTTGTCTTGAAGGAGTAAGAGGACAGCATTGGGAGATTCACAGCCCTTGACTTTGTCGGCGAACGGATTTTCGTTTAAATTAATCCCGGTCTGCTCAGCGTATTTATCCAATGCATCGAGAATCGATTGAAAGTTAGACATTATTGAGTAGAGCGGGAGGATTGGTAAATTCGAGTTTAGATGGAACGCTTGAAGTCGCAACCAACATCAGCAAAACAAATCGGGAATTGGAAGCGGTTGTAAGTGCTTGTAAGCTGTCGCAACTTCCGCAAGCGGCCCAACTCAGGGCTGAAGTTGCAAGAGCTCACATACGCTCACACAATGATGTCGTTTCATAATTCATTACAATTGTCGCTTAAAATTGCAATTGTCTCACAGATTGTAACCAATTCCGTGACTTACAATACCTATCGTGTCTTGGCATGGGTTGTTGGTAATTTCGTAGGTTGTGAGTTCTTCGGAGCGTCCTCGAAAATTGGAGGTATTTCTGGTCGGTTGTGCGAGTTCCAAGCGCTCTTGCACTCCGTAGATCAATTGAGTGAGTTCCAAGCGCTTCTGGACTTCATGGATTGATTGTACGAGTTCTAATTGCTTCTACTCTTGGTGGATCAGTTGTACCAGTTCCGAGCACTTTCGCACTTCGTAGATCGAGTGAGTAAGTCCCAAGTGCTTCCGCACTTAGTCGTTAGTCATAATTAATTCTAAGCATGTCTCCGGATTGTCAGCTGTTCCGAATGATTTCCCGGGTTACAAGTGCTTAGACAGCTCAGGTGCACCCCTCGGAGTTACAAGCCTTACAAATACTTATTATCATTGGGGATTCTCACGTGGTATTTGCAATCGGGTACAACTACTTCGGACGTAGGGAACATAATGGCAATGAAATATCACTGATTGCGTCGACGCTGTGGTGGGACGACGTTAGTGTTTGTTTGTTTGGGCTGCATAAAACCTACCTTGCCGGATTTTTTTTTCGCAGTCCTCGGCTGTGGCCGCCGAGCGCCAGGAAGTTCTTGGTCGCTGTCGTTCTCATCGCCTGTGCCTTCGTCCTCTGGGTGTGCCCGGGAACTCCGCTTCCGGGACTGTCTCGCAGGTACGTCCCCTTCGCTGTCTTCGTCCAATCTGCCACCATCACCAATTTCTTCAGGGCCTCGCGTGGTTGGTGTGGTCTGGTGTTGGAATGACGAGGATGCTTCTTCATCCCCAGGCACTTCATCTGACGGTTGGGTTAAAGGTGAAGATAGTCGTTCTGATGGGCTAAACGTCAGTAATGAAGTCTGTGATATACCGGTGCACTCACCCTCATTATAGGCCGCCGCCTCTTCAATGCGACGTTGTGCAGCTTGGGCCTTCGCTCTGGCTAAGGCGCCATTGCTAGTATTTCCTGAGGTCGATCCCATAGATGTGAGGCCATTCCTGTGGCCGAACACATGTCTGTGAACGATATCTGTGAGTTCCGTGTCCACAATGGGGATGAGTGCTTACAAGTTCCACCAAGAGATGGTTTCTCGCGTCCAATCTTGGTCCACCTCGAAGAGTCCAAAGAGCGTCTCGGCAAAGGTGTCATAGTCGAAAGGACCTTCTTTGCAGGACCATGTTTGCTGGGAGCTGATCGAAAACCGGGCCTATCTTGGTGTCACATCTAAGTAAAGTGATGACATCAGCATAGACTTGCCTGGATTGCCGTATACACGAGTGCGGGCACCGTTACTGTTGTCATGCCATATTTCTTGGACAAGCCGGCATGGACAGACTTTGTCGTTGTCGAAGGTTCTTCCATAGCACTCCCAGCGGCAATGAAGATTGTTCGGAAGCACTGAGAAGGTATCAAATCGCGCTCTACTATGATTGACTCGGAGAATCACATACCCGCACAAGGAAATACCCTCGCATGAACCCCTCGAGGAGATTATCTGGATTATAGTAATCTGGGTCCTCGTACAAAAATGCTGGCAGAAGGTCAGCTGTCACATTGTATTCGTTGTTCACATCATTGATTTTTTCTACGACACTATCTGTGGTGATTAGTAATTGATGGTCGTAGACCGGTGTACTGACTCTGCGGGATCGAGGTTGTACGCGTCCAGATAATCTATTGGTATTAGCATCCTTCCCAGGTCGTCGTGGTTGAAACCTCGATCCGACTTGGAGTCGATGCTCAGGTTGAATGGGGTTTGACTCGTACTGGCCAGCCTTCCTGCAAGTCCTTTGAGCGTGTGGGCGTCGCTGGATCGTGCCGTTCGCATCCCCAGTTGGAGCTGTAAAATAGAGTCAGGCATATATATGCATGAATTGGAAAAAAAAACTTACATCTTCGGAAACTTTGCGTGGTACCTTGCCGTGCTGCTCCAAGAGTGTCTGTAACCTGGGGCAGAACGCCATTACTTTCTCACAGTATTCTGTGTATCGACGGATCCCTTCTTTGCTCCTGTGTTCCTTCTTTAGATAGTGACGCTTGTATGCGCATATAACACTTACAATCGAATCCCCTCAGGGTTGCTTCCAGGGTTCAAGTTTTCCTGAGCGACGACAAGGATATTTGATATGGATGCGAACGGATGTACACATCTCTTGATGTAGCGGCCAGTATTCACAAAGACGAGCTCATCGTCTTCTTGGTTACCGTCTCTGCTAGCATATATCAGCATATAATATGATATACGAGCCAAGGTACTTACGATCTTTCGTCACATTGGCCAGCACGGGCAGGCACCCCTTCAGTGGTCCCATCGTGGCTAGGGTTTGGGGGCATATGAGAGCTTGTTGGAGGAGAGTGGTCAGCAACTACGGAAAAGGAGAATAAGTTGGGTGTGCACCCGTCGTACCCAAAACATTTCTTATCAAGAGCCCTGGGTAGTCATGTGATGAAGATCATCGAAAGCGTTTTAGCAAAGCGCAAATAGGCGTGTAATTTACCTTTTATTGCCTTTTATGAACATGGAGTGCCTTCTTCAAAGATTTTGTCCTGGGCCCCTGTGTCGTACTGTGGGGTTAATGTCCCACCCATCGTGGATCTGCAATATGGAGATATTGTTAAGTTTCATCGGCAGATTTGTATCGCCAGTATATACTGGTCCTGCCAAATAATATCAACACCCGGTCACTGTGACCTGCGTGGGCAGAGAGTAATCGAGGTTGCGGATGTATGACGCCCCAATGAAGCGGCCAATATCATGGGGCGTGCCTGACGTCTTCTTGAGGCCACTTGGACGTCTCACTAGGCACGTGTCATTTGGGTGGGACAGGAATGGAGTTTTAATATATCATAACGTGCTCGGTCAGTTCCGAACACTCTTTTCCCTCGATTTCTTACTTGCCTGTGCGTGGAGTCATACCAACACAAGTGACAGTCTATTTACCTTGAAAAGGCCAGGTCCGAGAAGCACCCCGCATCTATTTGAGGTGAGTGGCCGCCACCCGGTAAGAGGCTAACTCGGGTACATACCTTGGATGCCTGCTTCGCCCTCATTCACGATATCCAGTGCGCCTTCCGCACCAGACGTAAGAGCACCGCCCTCCTTTTTGACATCAAGGGCTTCTTCTATCACGTCCATCGGGGGAGGATGGTGGCAACGCTGGGTGCTGGTATGTCGCAAAGGTCGTTTCACGCAGGTGGAATCAGACTGCCGACAGACTTCAACAGATGTGGGCTCACTTCAAAAAGGACGTTGACACGAGGGCGTCGCACCGAGGTGAGTATGCGCTGCTCTGCATGAGACACACCTCGTTCATGATATCACAAAGACGTCGTCCAGCAATTGACAACCAAGTTCTCAGTTGCTCACGCAACCGCATATTAGCAGCCATAGCCGATATCTTGTTCGCGTAGCAAGTCACGTAGCCATATGAATATATGCTTTTGAGAGAACAGACTACTAAGCTAGCTTAAGATTTAAGACCGATCCGGCGTCTCTCCTGTTCATCTTCGCTCGTTTCGGGCTCCGTAAGCGAACTATTGAGGCCGTTGTGTGACGAGGTGAGTTCATCGTAAATGTCCCTTGGAATCGGGGGAAGCACTAACAGGTCTTGGCCACCAAACACCTGTTGCGGGTACCCGGTGACCACAAGGCGAGAGGGTCCCGCCTCGGCCTTCGCCTGTTTCTCGGGTACTTTCCCCGTCTGTTTGCACCTCGGATCGCAAGGGAGCTTCTTGGCATCGCCTGAATGGGTTTCGCCTCGGGGTGGCGTAAGCTCGGTCAATGCTCGAGGTGTCATGTTAGCGTCATCAATCTTTTGGGGGGTAGGGTGGATACAGATGTTCTTGGAGACGTCGAGATAAGTACTATCAGACTATGATACGTAGATAAGTACTCACGACTCGGCTGACTTCTGGAGGAACCAGCACCAAAGCGATCATGGGCGTCCCGAGTGATGCCGCGCACACAGACAGGTTCAGATCAAGATGGGATACAGGAGGAGCCATCTGCAGGCCGAGGGACTTGGGTATGGGTTCTTATATGTGAACGCGTGAACAACGGTCGCTGATCACTTTTGACAGATGCACGGAGCGTTTTGCGAACCATTTAATGCGACGATACGACATAGTAGGTACCCTTCCATATCACCGCCCTTTCCCAAGCTATCTCCCAACTGACGAGTCATGGCACAGACTTGCGCGTCCTGTGGTAGGCAGTTTTCAAACAACGTCTCGCTCGATAGGCACGGAGCAAAATGCCCAAAGAGGCAAAGAAGGTTATCACCGATACTGAACATGAACACACAGCAACCGGAAGGGAGCACGTCCGAGTCACACACACGGAAACGTGCCCGCATTGAACCCGCAGACGTGGACGATGCCGGACCAAGTAACGTCGATGCATACGAAGAACCTCCCCCTACACGTTCGGCACGCTCGGGTCGTACAGTTCGCATACCCCGGAGGCTCATGGACTATGTACCTCATGGTGACATGTCCTTATCCCATGTACCACCCCGTGCACCTACTCCCTCCGAGCGCGATGACCGCTCAGCTACCCCGACGATCAATGAGACTCCCACCGCGGATCTACAACCTCACCCGTTCCAAACTCTAGCCAATAAGCTGGGTGTCTTGAGAAGATACACCCACACACCAACCTGGCACCCGAAACACGAGGAAAGATTAGACCTCGTGTGTGACTCACCCTCTACAGATGTTCCGCCTCCCCCTGTCACTAGAGATGCAATACACGAGATTTCACACGCTACGTCCGATCCGTTTGCGCCATTTCCCAACTTTAGCACTGCAATATACACTGCGGCGTACTTCTCTGGTATGGATACCAAATCTGAGGAACACGCGACTTTCTTGGCGAAGAAAATGCGGCATCCCAAATTCAATTTGGAGGACCTGGGGGACTTCAATGCACATGCGGAAAACGTGCGCCTGGACAAATACCTCAAGAACGGAACGCACCCCTTCCAAACAAAAGATGGCTGGCAGGAAGCCACTGTCCGCATCCGCCTCCCAGTAGAAGGGAGGCAATTCAGTTCAGAGGATGACGCACCAACGCTACCAATACATCGCCTCTTCCATCGTTCGATCACCGACGTTGTTAGATCCGTCTGCGCCTCCAAGACGGCAGAGTCATTCCACTTCACACCGTTTACTATGCACTGGTCCCCCAACCCAGACAACCCACTCGAGCTTGAGCGAATATATGCCGATATGTACATGTCAGACACGATGATCCGGATACAGACTGAGATCAACAATATCCCTAGACTGGAAGGCGATACCCAAGGTGATACCAAGGAGCGTGTAGCGCTGGGGCTCATGCTAGCCTCGGATTCTGCACAACTCACAAATTTTGGGTCGGCCTCAGTGTGGCCGGTCTACCTTATGTTCGCCAATCAGCCCAAGCAAGAGAGGGTGAGACCTTCGTGTCATGCGGTGCATCACCTTGCATACGTGCCCTCAGTAAGTGTTCTCGCTGTCAATTCATCTATCCGGCAGTTCACTAACAACGACCGTAGCTCGGACAAGACTTTGCTAGTCGGTATCAGCAGATTACTGACAAAGCGCCATCGCCCGCAATTGAAACCCACTGCAAGCGCGAGCTGATGCACGCTGTGTGGAGTCACATCATGGACTCGGACTTCATCGAGGGTTGCACAAACGGCCTTACGATCCGATGCGCCGACGGCATTGAGCGGGTATTCTATCTTCGTATAGTGACATATTCCGCCGACTATCCCGAGAAGTAAGTCAAATAATCGCGTCCAAGTTCTTCCAATGATACTGATAAAAAGGGCAAGAATCCTTTTGGCTACGATCAAAAATCTCGGACGGTTCCCTTGCCCGCGATGTCTCACCAAAAAGAAGGATATACACGACCTAGGTACACCACAAGACGCTCAACATCGCAAGAGGATCCGCGCCGACAATGATCGTCGACGTCGAGACGTTGAGAGGGCACGCAAACAGATGTTTGAGAAGGGGTGTCCAATCCCAAACGCGCCAGTCCAACGGATCCTCGGAGACCGCTCCATGGTGCCGACCCGGGTACAACTTGAATCAATATTCTTCTACTGCAAGCTACTAACGCTCAACAGAATGCATTCTCGGAAAAACTGGCCGGGATCGGCCAGGACTACCACGACTTTTTCGTCGTGGATCTTCTTCACGAGTTTGAGATTGGGATCTGGAAGTCTGTACTCACTCATTTGATCCGAATGCTATATGCAATCCCAGGCGGTGAGGATCGCGTAGCAATTCTAGACGACAGGCCAGTCTGTGCTACAACTCCATATGACGCAGAGTACTAAAACTTTACACAGATTTCATAGCATGCCAACTTTCGGTCGCGACACAATTCGCAAGCTCCCAGGAAACGTCTCGGAACTCAAAAAACTGGCTGCCCGTGACTACGAAGATATTTTACAGGTACGCGTTCTCCGGCGTGATGATCTCGGGCTGATCGACAATCAGTGCTCAATTCCAGCCTTTGACGGGCTGTTTCGGGACGAGGACAACAGGAGCATCAACGAACTCCTATTTTTACTCGTCACTTGGCACGCATATGCCAAACTGCGCCTGCATACTGACACAACGTTGCATATGTTCGAGACGGTTAGCAAAGCCCTCTGCCAGGCACTAAGGCACTTTGCGACTGTGACAAGTCCTCAATACATGACAAAGGAACTCCCTCGAGAAACCGACGCACGTATCGCGCGTCAACGAGCTCAAGCAACAACGCGCAACACGCAGGCAAAGCAAAGCGCGAACAAAACGGTCAAAGTCAAGAAGGCCAAGCGGTTCAATATGACCACGTACAAGCTTCACTGCATACCTGATTACCCAGATGCAATCCGGAGATATGGGACGACAGATTCATACAGCACTCAGACGGTAAGCTTGTTCTGTCCTATCCCTGAACATGTGGCTCGACCGATCGTTGCAGAGCGAGCTCGCGCATCGTCTTTCCAAGATGTGGTATAGGACATCCAACAAGAACCGCGGATTTATTGGTCAGATCGCTAGCAAGGAGAGCCGCACGCGGTTCTATGCTGCGATGTTTGAGGAGTTGGCTGTCAACTCGGCACCGGCTCCATCCACCTCCGAAGCAAGACATCCACAGCCACAACCCGAAGACGGGGAAGGTGTGCTGAGAAACCCCAGCGAACGTTATTGGATGCCCAAGACGTATGCATCTTGCAGAAACCTCACAGAGTGGCTTATCGACAACCAGGCTGACCGTGCTCTTCACGTGAGTCTAAAGTCCCTCAGCCGTGGTCTCATAGACACTAATACCGGTCCTCGAATAGGACTTTCGCCTTCGATTGCTTGATCACTTGTTGGCACGCATCAAAGGAACACCATATGCCGGGGATGAACACAATTTCACAAGTCGAGAACGCAATAACGTCATAATTGATCAGAACCGAATATACGAACACAAGACCATTCGGTTCAAGTCAACGACGTACGACGCACGCAGAATGGAAGAGTCTGCTAATCCCCGTACCCACGCAGATATCATGGTTCTGTCGCATGAAGACGGTGAAGGGCGGCCAGCGTTTCCCTACTGGCACGCGAGAATCATTGGCATCTACCACTTTATGGTGCGCAAGCGGATTGAAGGAGCGACAGGACTTAGCCCCCCTTCACAGATGGATGTCCTATTTGTTCGTTGGCTTGGTTTTGACTCCCCTGATGGACAGAGCGGTTGGCGTGCACAGCAGATGCACAAAGTCGGCTTTCTCCCCGATACCGACTTACATGGACCCGCTTTTGGTTTCCTAGACCCAAGTGAAGTAATTCGGATGGTACATTTAATCCCAGACTTCACTTCCATTCGTACGAAGGAGCTACTGACCGGACAATCCATGGCCATACAAGACCCTCATCCAGATGGGGAGTACCCCGTGTATTATGTCGCCATGTATGTGCCACATATTTCCTAATTCAGTGTGTCAACTCTTGTCTAGGTTTTCGGACAGAGACCTTTTCATGAGATACCGCGGAGGAGGGGTAGGCCATTTGGCAACTCGGCAGTGCAGCAAGACCTTGCTTGCGGACGAGCACACGTTGGTGGCAGAGTCACAAGTTGACGACGATATGCCCGAGCCCACTGGAGATCAGGAGACTGAGTCAGAAGACTCGGACGAGGCAGAGAACGAGGGCGACGAAGACGAAGACTTGGCTGATGCAGAAAATGAAAGCGACAAAGACTTGGATGCCGCCGCAGGTAACTTGTTCTCGGGCGCAATAAATGATACAGACGCTGTTAACGTAGCCGGATTTGCGACACTGTAATCTTTTTGTCCTAAGGGGATTCGTAAACGGTAGGATACTTGACGTACTTAAATGTTTGGCCAGCATGTTGTCGCTTTACAAAGTCCCAAGGCCGCGCGCCCCATGGAATCCTCTGCTATACAGAGACCTATTTTTATTATTATTGATAACCAACCGATATAAGGGATTTCGTGTGTGATTATAGTAAAATTACAGCAACTTGCAAGGGGTAATAGTCGGGCCACAAGAATTATGAAAGGCTTGCAAGTGCTCACAACGCAACCGCCAATAATTGGAAGCGCTTACAATGCAACCGTAGGGATTGTATTCATATTATCAGTACTTGTAGATCGACCCAAAAATTGTAAGCTATTCTGGTCTTATTGCAAGCGATTCTAAGATTGCCATAACACTTAGATTCCAGGCAAATTAATTCTCGTAACGACAAGTGCCTAAATTTTCAATTTATTTTGCTGATGAACTCGTGTACTCGGTATTCAGGCTGTACCCTCAGGCCTTAGGATAGACGCTGGGATAGCGCTAGCGCTGCTCGGCCATCGATTCACTGCCCATCCGATGATGAATACGTGCAGTTCCTTACGCTGACATTCAGCTAGTCTCCTCGTACTGGTGTCTGACCGCAATCAAGATGCGTCGCGGAAACTTCCGCACTCTTGACCGTTTTCCTACTCTCCTCTTCCTTGTCCTCTTCGCCAGTATCTCCGACTCGTAAGGATGGTACAGTATTGACTTTTAGAATCGCATTCCTGTACCCCTTGGTACAGTGTCGTAAAGAACTATTTTTTCAGGGCATACGGCACAGGTTGCGTCACGTCACATCGCCATAAGCTTCCTCGGGTTCGAGCCACGACTTTACTTCCATCGTGGGTAGGCCGGACCTTCTAACACAACACGTTGCATAGGCAAACGACAGCTTGTTAGTCGGTTGCTGGTGCGCGTGATATCGCTCGTAACTTAAGTTACTTAACGACCTCTCGATGGCCGCAGCAGCTTGGCATGACTACTGTCCTCATCACATATATCGCACTCTGGCAGCACAACCTTGGTCCTTAGGGTGAGGCTGGCCCGCCGCGCTGTCCGTCCCGCCCGCTGCAGTAGCGAAGAGGCGCTACCGTAGCCGGGTAAACAAGAGTTCATTTAGGACGGCGGTACGAGGCTTGGTGGCATGGGTGTTTCCTATGGACATAGGTGAGCATCCCCCTTTCCTTATGCTCGATGTCGTTGGCGTCGGATAGATGGGTACAGACCTGCGATGTATGCGGCCGCGGTGACCCAACTTTCGACTGAACAACGAAAAACCCGCGCGGAGGAGATTGCGCTCCGCTCTCTGTCGTCGCATCATCCCGCACTACTACGCTTGCGGGCACGTTTTCCACCACCACGACTTCTTCGTGGCGAGTCTTATGCCAGCGACTCGGTCGTGTGCTTAATACACCATCTGCATGCGCCACCAAGCCGAGACTGGTGAGCGTAACTTATCTCGAATGCGCCTTCCTAGGATGACGCTGAGCGTCGGAGGGTGGCACGGTCCGTGGCAATGCGCGCTTGGACGTAGACGTAGGTGTGAGAGGTCGACGGTGGTGTCGAAGATGCGAGCGGGGTGGTGGTGCGGGACGTAATTTGGAAGGCCATTAAAGGCTTCAAGTCCGTCAAAAGGTGGTGGTTGTCATCATCGCTGAACGTGGTACCGTAAGGAAGCAGTAGGGCGGGAAGCTCCTCGATCGGGGATGAGGCCTATGGGCAATGAGGTAGTCCGACTTTAGACGAATTTGGTTAAATTTTCCCCGATAACTCCGCTTTCGACACTTCAATAACCCCCTTCGCCTTTTCCCACTCACTGCATGCCCCTCTTGCCTCTCTACCGATTACATACTGTCCACGAAAAAATTGTTTCCAGCCCTTTTCCTCAATGCCACCCTCGCTGACCCTTTGGTGGAAACAACGTTGAAGACAGCTTCAGGATAGCACCGCTTTCCCTCCTTGCACACAAATTTTGCACGGTATGTAGCTACGTGCGCATATACCTCCCAGAATCTGCCCACATTTGGCAAGCACCCTGATCTGACAGCAGTTTCTCCATCGGCGAGATGCTCCCTTGGGGTAAGGGTCTAGTGAGTCGTAGGACTCAAGGGTTACCCATGACGTGCACTATCTACCTGTCAATTGTCTCATATTTATATAGGGCATTCATCCTCCCCTGTAGAATCAGTCGTCTTTAGTTTAGTTTTTGTTCTTGCACACTTTGAAGCATCCGACTCTTTGAGTATTGGCTCCAATTGGGGTTTCGATACCGCCTTACATTCCTGGAAATCCATCATTCAAGTTGCTTCACTTGGACCACCGTCTACCGACCATACAACAGCTATTGGCATTTCTGTGAGAACACGGATATCGCCTTAGATGCGAGAGATCAGATATCGATCAGATTCGGCTGACCGAATACGCCGCGGATTGTTAAAGGCACGTCGGATATCGGATTCACACAAGAGGGGTTTCTTCAGAGTCTATTGAATACATCCAATAATTCTATTAATATTCATCCGCCTTCCACCTGATACTTCTCCTGGAGGGGCGAATTCCTGGGGGTGTTGCCATGATCCATGATGAAGGAAATAGGGATGTGGAACTGGAAGTCAACGCGCACTCGTTCATGTACCAGAGGACCGAATTTCGTTGTCACTCGGAAGGGTCGTTCATACGCACCAGTGTCGTCCCAGTGTCCCTCACGCGTTATTTATCCTGAAAAGAAGTTGAGGGGTGGGAAAGAATATTTCCTGGTCATGCTTCAAGTTGCAGGCGGATGTGGCGCGGGTCAAGGAAGTGATGAGAAATACTCATCTATTCCCTTGGCACCTCGAGTGGTTGTTATATCGCTCTTGTTAAATGGCTCCGAGAATGCTCGTATCTGGTTTCCCGGGCTTGTTCTTGTACGTAAAAGTACCTGCAGCAGTTTTGAAAAGTCCGGCGTCCCGAGACCCGTGACCTATGTAACCCACAAGTCAGCCCGAGTCAAAATAAAATAATGAGTCAAACAAGGACGAACAGGGTCCCATCCAGCGATGGCGGTGAATCCATTAGTGTCGCAGCCCGGGTTGGAGCCTGATTTGATGTCGTTGAAACCGGACATCCCCTCTTCCTTGGTGTACAACCAGGGATTGAGGAACCCCAGCGGGTTCTGCCCTTCCGAAATTAAATAGTCATTGAGCAAGGAGATTATGCCCGCCACGGTCTGCACACGAGCAATCAACTGGATGCTTGGGGATGGACGAAGCAGAGCGGGGCGACGGGCTTAAGACGCACCGGTGTTGAACAGCTTGTGCCGCTCACGCGAACGGGATTGGTGTGGACGACGATCATGAATCTGAGCGCCTGTGCTGAGACGTCGGGGACCCCGCGGCCGCCAGGGCTGCATAAATCACAAAATTACGAAGTGATGACAGGTTGGGACAGATCACGGCAGAAACGCACTTGTACATGCCGTCATATTGGCTGCCGAGACTCTGGAGGAAGGCGGGCACAACAACGCTCTGGTAAGGGGGGCGCTCAAAATAGTTCGAGAAACCGCCCCCGGAGATCCCCGCGGCGACCTCAGGCATTGATCCCGTTGTTCCCCCGACGCTAGTGATGTAGGGACCTGCGAAACCGTGGTGATGGGTAAGCGACTTATGCCTGCGTTTGCATGTTGCTTGCATCGAGAAAGAAGGTGTTACACATACAGGTTGCAGGGAAATTGGGGGAAAACTGGACTTTCCCGGAGGCGTCTTGGCAGTTCCCAGCGCCGACGCCATCGTCGCCGCTCGAGTAGAGGATGCTGATGCCACGCGCACCGAATTGCATGAACATAGTGCACACGCTCTGTGCATATTCCGCCGGGACCTTGTTCTCGATGAGACCATACGAAGCGCTCATCGTCTGCGGGATTTTCCTCTGGACGACCATGTCGGCCATCCACATGAGAAAGAAGTCGCCCGTGACTGGCTTCTTATCGCTGGGCGACCACGTGGCCTCGCCACCGATGCTGTAGAAGATGTGCGGGGTTGGGTACGTTATGGCCTGCGCGTACTGCATATCGAGGCTAGCCTCGATGCCAGGCCAGCCGGGGTCATATGTACCGCCGTTGATCGTCTCGACGGTGAAGGTCACATCATCCGGGTTTGAGTCGGGGCGAAACACGGACATGAACATGTCCAGATCTGTCGGACTCGGGAACTGATTGTTGTATCCCAAAATTCCGATCGAATTTTTGGTAAGCGCGGTGGGCTTATAAGTGTCGGTGTTGTACAGCCGGCGCAATACCTCCGGAGTCACTTCCTCATCGCGGCTCGACAGCTCCGATACGGGCCCTCTTGATGCTGCCTTCCCTGGCGCCCCCGCTGCTCTGGCGGAGTGCCCGTATGGTGTCAGGTGGAGGGCGCGCGCAGAGGCAAAGAATGTGGTCGGCGCGACGGTTTTCACATGTGGGTGTAGTGCCTTTGGTAGCGCATACCCGACGGTGCGGAGAATCGCCGTGTCGTTCGTCCCAGCGAGCCGGTATAGCTGGTATGATGCGCCGAGGAGCTCGTTAGCTTGGGACACGGGCACGTCCGTGACTGTCAGCCAGCCGCCGCCGTGTGACGTCGAAATGGAGGATGGATGCACGCCATGGTGTGCAAGCCATGAGTGGACGAGCTCAAGCGTATCTGGGTGCGGCTCGACGAGCTTAGCGACCTCCTCCTTTGAGAGGTGTTTGCCATATCTGGAACGGAGCAGCTCCGCACATAAGTACATCGTGCACGAGGGATGTTAAAGAAGACGTACCCTGGACGCCCAGGGGTGCTGACTTCGTAGAGTGCTTCCATTAAGGCGTTCTCTTCCTGGGGCTGGAGCGCAACATAGAGGTCAATCGTGAAGCCGGGGGGAGGGGGACCAAGGCATTCCCAGTTGTCTGGGACGGCCTTCCAGGCGTGCTTGACACTCATATCGTGCCATGGTTGTGCGAGAGGCGTCGCGAGACCGGTGAGGGACGCAACGGTGAGGACGAAGAGCACAGAGAGCCAGCGGTAGCACATGGTTATAAGGATTACCGGGGATTACCAAGGGTCTAGGGAGCTCGAGCACTGAAGCGCCGAGAACAGGGCTGAGATACTGATACTGGGAAGAAGAGTTTTTATCGTGCATTTTGGGGTCAGAACCGTCGGAGAAATACCGCGGGTGCCTCTATAGCACCGTACCAAAAAGGACGCGACCCGCAGTGAGTTACGCTCCCAGAAATAAAACTCAGATCAATACTGACGTGTCTCGTTTGTTGTCGCTTCGACGAATCCTCCTACTGTGAAGGATGGCAGAAGGTCGGGGGCCCGCGGCGATTGATTTCGCCGCCTGAAACTCCCGCACTGCCAGGCTCCTGGCCAACTCTGATTGACATCAAGAAGTTGACATGAACCAGGTCCGTGTCTCCATCACGAATTGTAAGGATAGGTACAGTATTAGCTTTTGGTATCTTGTTTGGTATCGCGTTTCTGTCCCCCTTAGTAGTATCGTATCGGCCTTGGTATCGGCGGCCTTGTTGGCAGCCCAGTCGACTCGAGCTATAATTTCGTACAGAGAGCAAGATCTACAGTAAAATTACTGTATATATAGCAGGTACTGTAACTTACTGTGGGCCCTTTTGAACAGTGTTTGGTATGGTGATTGGCTTTTCCGAGTACTGTAGTTAAGCGGTTTCGGCTTACATAAGCACGACACTACAGTACCGTAACGCCCACTGGCATGCGGCGATTGATGGTGATGATGATGACAACCACCTCTTGACGGGCTTTCGCCCATAACAACCTTCCAAATTACGTCCCGCACCATCATCCCGCTCACGGCTTCTACAGTGAACCTACACCACCCTTGGCCTCTCTCACACCGTGTCTACATCCAAACAGGCATTTCCGCGTCACCCTCCGACGTGCCGGCGTCTTCCTAGGGAAACGTTCGAGATACGCTCGCCAAGACTGGCTTGAAGTGGCACACGCAGACGTTGTACTAGTCGCACACAACCAAGGCCGCTGGCATGAGACTCGCCGTGAGGGGCAAGTGAGGGGTATCATGGCAATGTAACGTGATGCAACGTGTGGCCTAAAAATATTGTACTGTACGAGAGTCACGCAATTTTAGTCCAATGTTCCTTGGAAGCTCATGATCAAGATGAAGTTGCTCACTCCTGCTCTCCATGATTCGGATCGAATGATGCAAGTACCTGTATGTAACTCTCACAGACTCCGAGTCCCTGATTAAAGTTCCTGGTTCTCCATACGTTCAGGTGGATTGTCCAAGGTTTTGTCTCAACTCGAGATGAGGTAATGGCCCAGGTCTTTCATTCCGAAGGCCCCCGTCTTATTCGCGTCGTCTCAGACATTGGTCCAGATTGCTGATTCCTTTGTCTTTGTCCTTATCTGTTCCGAGTAACTTAAGGTCCCGAGTATCTGTGCTGCAGTAGTCCTGGGGTTCATCGCGTGGTGGTTTGGCAGACGCACGACTGGCACGGCCAAATTTCAACTACCTGGCTAAAGGAGTTTTCTGAAAAGCCAATAGCCAAAGCTGAACCTATCGTGGCCTCGCTACCTGATGTTGGTCTTGAAGTAGAGACGTACAAAACTAGGCGGGCGCTTGACGACCCGAGGAACGCCCGATGGGGCCCGAGGAGCTGGGGGGGTCTGATGGAGAAAGCAGCATATATAGTCCAGTCCTTAAGTCAAGTCGTGGCCTCTTGCCACACGGCGCTCCCATCATGGCCACTTTACTCAGTTCTCTGGGAGTCGGGTTTCTAGTGACGGTCGTTCTCGTCTTCGTTTATTCCTACGTTCAGGACAAGAGGCGCAACCCTGGCGGCCTACCATATCCACCGGGTCCGAAAGGCTACCCTATAATCGGCAACCTCTTTGATATCCCAAGTGTTTTTATTTACAAGCGTTTCCGGGAAATGAGCCGCGAACTGAGTGAGTGTCCTTCACACCGAGACTTGTCGCTCTGTGCTGACGAACCGCCGCATGCAGATTCTGACATCGTGCATCTACAAGTGTTCGGGTTTCATCTCATCGCGTGCAACAGCAAAGGCGTTGCAGATGACCTGCTTGATAAACGGTCGTCCATATATTCGGACAGGTAACAGACCATGCAACTTGAATCGTTTGGTGTATCTCACACTACTTGGAACCAGGCCGCGTATGCCTATGATAGTTGAACTGTGCGTGATCGCAATCGCTTGCTGGTGTCGTGAGAACATTCTCACCTGGGCTCATCAGCATGGGCTTCGGTTGGTCGCTCGGTTTTACACCATACAACGAGTGGTGGAAGCACTCCCGCCAGCTGTTCCACAAGCACTTCCAACCTTCTGCGGTTCCCCAATTCCGCCCAAAAATGCTCAAGGCCGCCCATGTATTCTTGCAGAGGCTCTTAAACTCCCCTGAGCACTTCCATGAGCACATGCAGCTGTACGTCCCCGCATTAGTCCCAGCATGGGCAAGGCCACTCATGGCTCTTGATGGGTAGGACGGCTGGTAGCACGATCCTCGACATCGCGTATGGGCTCGATATCCTTACCTCAGACGATCCTTACCTCAAGCGAGCAGAAGAGTGCCTGCAAATCTTGGATATGGCTGCTAACCCTGGGACTTTCCTTGTGGATATCATACCCGCATGTACGCCTGGTCATTTATTCCCTTCCAGCTTCCTTGAGCCGACTATCGCTTAGTGAAATATGTACCCGAATGGGTGCCGGGGGCGTCCTTCAAGCGCAAGGCCCGCGAGTGGCGCGACGTGGCGGAACGATTTTACACTATCCCCTTTGACTTTGTGAAACAGTCGATGACAGGCGGAAGGGCCAAATCGTCTTTCACTTCCCTTGCACTGCACGATATCACCGAAAACGACGATCGCAAATACCAGGAAGACTTGATCAAGTGTCTCGGCGGGACCATGTATACTGGTATGTGGGTCCGTTATTCTCTGGTATGATTCATCTTATCTTGCGGTCCGCAGCTGGCACCGACATGGTACGGTCCCGGCACATATTGGTGTGAGCAAAGCTCACAGGGATCGTGCTCGTAGACTGTGTCGCTCCTCCTTACTTTCTTCCTTGCGATGTTGATGAACCCGGTCGCACAAGACAGGGCCCAAGAAGAGATCGACCGCGTGATCGGCCCCGATCGCTTACCCACCTTTGACGACGAGCCCAACCTTCCTTTCGTGTCCGCGATGTCCAAGGAGGTCTTCCGATGGCAACAGGTTGCACCGTTCGGTACGCGTCCGCAATCGCTCCGCGCTGGTTCTTTCTTCCCTTGCATTTCCGCAATCTAGCGATCCCGCATCGTCTGATGGAAGACGACATCTACAACGGCTACTTCCTCCCTAAAAACTCAATCGTTCTCGGAAACGCATGGCGCGTATCCGTTTGTCTCTCTGCGCCTAACGATGACCCCGCTGACGACGAGAGTGCATCAGGGCAATCCTGCACGACGACCAACTTTTCCCCGACCCCTTCACGTTCAAGCCGGAGCGCTTCACAGATCCCAATGTTGACCCACGCGTCCCGGCCGCAGTCGACTATGCATTCGGCTTCGGGCGGCGTGTGTGCCCCGGACGCTGGATGGCCCACTCCCTCGTCTTTATCGTAGTTGCGAGCGTGCTCTCCACCTTCCGCATCGAGAGAGCCGTGCGCGACGGCCGCGTCATCGAGCCCTCTGGCGCATACACCCCCGGCATCCTTGCGTGCGCATTACTTTCAATTCCTTGAGAAGTGCCTGAGTGAACTTCCCATCATTTTAGGAGTCCCGAAAAGTTCGAATGCACAATCAAGCCGCGGTCGTGGGAAGCCGAAGCCCTCGTCCGTGCCACCGCGACGTAACTTAAGTGAAAAGGTGGCGGTGGCTGCACGCCCCAGGCCCTCCGATCCGATCCGGGACCAGCTGTGGGGCGCTTTCTTGGGCGCTTTCGCAACATCTGTATAGGCATGTGGAATGTAGTACTTAGTGCACTGTAATTTCGTGACCAGCAATATATCGTATGCATGCGACGCGTGTCTAGGCCAGTTTGAACTGAGTCGCGATATCGATGTATGAGGCTGCGGTAAACCGCTTCAAGTCCCCGAGCGCTTGTTCGAAACAAGCTGTTCAACTACATTCTCATGTTGAATAGTTTAACGCAATATGGTGCTATTATTATTCGTGGCTGATAGTAAGAATTTCAAATGGCGATGGCTAGTATTTGCAGGGCCGATGCGTGTAAACTCACTCCGTGCACGGTAATCATTACAGGTCTACTGTAAGTCGCCAGCGAATCTCAAATGAACAACGTTGGATATAAGAATTCATTCTGTCTATCTATTCTGACAAGTGTCTTTTCATAGTGCTCAGTACGGGGGACATCCACAGTATGAGAACACAACACCGGAGGCACAGACCAGGGAAATCGAAAGACCAGGTACGCAGCGCTTCTCCAGGACGAGATCTTCCAAGATTCCAGAGACTGTACTCAGAGCGACGCGGCTTTTAATGGGCGCGTCCATCGATCTCATGCGAATCGAGTGCGCCACCAATCGTCCCACTGTCGCGTACGAGCGTTTGGCTAGCCCCGCGCAGTTCCTTTGCACGTTGATCAAGAGCAGACTGTTCGTCCGAGAGTCTCGTATGTAGGGACTTGTACAGATTCATCTTTGAGCTGGAAACGCCCATGCGTGATATTCGGATTGAGTCAACAAAGGAAGGACGACAAAGGAAGAACATCAGATGATCGAGAAACGCACCTCATGTGGTCCTTGATCTGTAAGGTAAGGGGATAGGGAAGCCGGATTAAAGTCCAGATGCGCAAGTGAGGAAAAACTTACCATGTCTATCATTTCACCAAACTTCGCTAGCACGTCGTCAGCACCAGCCACCCATTCCTCCGTCGGAGCTTTCGACCAGCGCTCGCTTCCCTGTTCGTAGAGTTCTGCATACCGCGCCAGATCGGACTCGGAGAATTCTAGACCTGGCAAATCTCCCATGGCAGCCATAGGGTGGGGAATGTGTGGCGGAAGGGCGAACACCGTCGTACCCTCATCCGGCGCGCTTTCAAGCATGGGGGCTGTCCGCGACGACAGGGAATGGGACGGGCTAGCACGACGACGCTTTGGGAGGTCGCGCGGTCGATTGGACTGATGGACCATGGGGATGTCTTCGTCGTCGCCATCGCCAGGTGAGGCTGGTCTGGCACGCTTCGTCGAATTCACGAAACGAGCGTCTATATCTGGGACCGGGTGCGCTTTGACGCTCCTGGGGTCGCCAGCATGCCTCACGGGACCGAACCGATCGACCTCCGTGTCAGTATGTTCAGAAAAATAGCCGCTGTCGTCGAGATCGCCGCCACCGCTGCCGTTAGAGAGGAATTTAGCGTTCCCAAAGAACGACTGTTCGGACGATGACGACGGAGGAGGACGGCGCGTTGTATGAGCGCTGGACTTTGGGCGGAACAGGTTCGGGACAGAGGCATCGGCGGGGGGCGACGTGTGCGCGTTGTTGGGCCCCTCCTCGACAGACCTGGAAAAGGGGAGCGAAGGCGTTTTGAACTCGGGCGTCGGAAATCCAGAGAGGGGTGATGATAATACGGCGGACGGAGTGGAGGGATGAGGCGCATATATGCGTGCTGGGGTGCCTTTTGCGGCAGATCGAGGGCCTTGGGCCGTCTCGAGCTCCGCTGGCCCCGTCCCGAAGCTCGTAGTGCGCGGCGCCGACTTTTTGAAACCGGCGATGTTGAGAGCGCGAGTGGGTTTCTGGTTGATTGGGTGTCAGTGTTCTTTCGAGGTTCGGTAAGGTGGGTACTTAACCCCAAGTTCTGCGCTATCGTTTGCGTCGGATGGGGGATTGTTAGGCAAAGCAGCGCGAACAGAGGGAGCGCCCGCATCATCACCTCGATTCACGGCTCTTGAGGCTGGACGCGAAGGGAGAAAGGGCTGCCTTGCGCTCATCTAGGTCGCAGGGAGTCGATGTCGTAGCAGTCTATCTAGAAGCAACGCAGCACGACGCGACGTCCTCTCATGGCCCGGAGTTTTCCGGACACTGATAGATCTAAGGTTAACGATACATTATTCTACAACAACCAGAGATTACTCGGAGAAGCTATCCGCAGCCTGCTCCTGCCACATAGAGTAGTAGAGACCACCTTCTCGCAAAAGCTCTTCGTGAGTACCTTGCTCGACCACTGTGCCCTCTTTGAGCACTATAATCACGTCTATCAAGGGTCAGCGCGTCGCCGGGGCGAGGTACATTCCGTGCGGGTTCTCACCTGCTTCGACGACAGTCCGTAGACGATGTGCGATGAAGATGCTCGTACGTGCGCTATCGAGAAGCGTCGCATTGATGTTTTTCATGAGCTCCGACTCTGTCTGAGCGTCCAGCGCGGCGGTCTACGTTCGCATCAGCACAGAGACCCTGGACCTCAAGCCCAGCGCACGCTTACCGCTTCGTCAAAGAACAAAATCGGCGGGTCTTTTAGCAGGGCACGCGCTACCGCGAGCCGCTGCTTCTCGCCCCCGGACACCATAAGCCCGCGCTCGCCGACATTCGTCGCGTACCCGTCAGGGAGCCCCATGACTGTATCATGTACGTGCGCCTTCTTCATCGCGGCAACGACCTCTTCGTCGCTGGCGTCTAGCCGCCCGTAGCGCACATTATGCATGATGTCGGCATGGAACAGCGGCGTATCCTGTGGGACAACGCCAACTGCGGCACGTAGCGACGCGAGCTGCACCCGTGATATGTCCTGGCCGTCGACGAGGATGCGCCCCGCGGATGGCTCGTAGAAGCGGTATAAGAGACGGAAGACGGTGGACTTTCCACATCCGGAGGGCCCCACGATTGCGACCTTCTTTCCGGCGGGGATCGTGAATGAGAGGTCACGGAAGATCGGGCGGTCTGGGTGGTACGCAAACGCGACGTTCTCGAAGGAGATCTTTCCCCCCGAAAAGGAAAGAGGCTTTGCGTCTGGCGGGTCCTGTGGCCCAGCTTCAGCTAAGAAATTGCGTGATGAGACTAGTAAAAACCTTAGCGGGTGTATGTTCCGCTTGGAGATTGAAGAGAACCTCCATGTCTAGCAGGCTCTGCCTGACCTCGCGATAGATGGTACCGAGAAAGTTGAGAGGCATGGACAGCTGGAACACGAGTTGGTTGACCATGACCAGGTCGCCAACGGTCATCGTCCCTATCCAGGATCATGAGGGGCATAGGACCAGTGCGATGTGTCCAAAACGGACCGTTAATGACACCTTGCGCAGCTAGGAACATGATTCCGGTAAGCGCAGTTGAGAAGATGACGTTCTGACCCGAATTGAGGAGCGCGAGAGAGGTTGCTATCTTGACAGATGCCTTCTCGTACGCGCACAAGTGCGTATCGTACTGCTTGACCTCGTACTGCTCATTGTTGAAATTCTATACGCGTGATGGTGGTTAGTTCAAGACTTTCAACATGCAGAAAGTGGCTCAAAGCGGACCTTCACAGCTTCGTAATTTAGTAGCGAGTCAACGGCAACCGTTGCGGCCTTGTTGTCTGCCGAATTGGCCTGGCGGCGGAACTGTGTCCTGATAATGTCAGGGAGAAGTAGTCAGGATGAAGGTCAGGAGGCAAAAAAAGGAAGACGAGCGTACCGCCACGCAGTAGTACGAACGGTATACCAGGTATACGCTGCCATGGTTGCGAGCGTGATAGCCGCATAGTCCCAACCAAATTTGTACGTCTATGCAAGTCAACCAGTATGCTCCGAAATTGAGCTCGCCGACGCACCAAAATGCCACACACGAGCGATATTTCAAGCGCTGTGGGCACGACTCGGAACAATATTGCCTGCAGGATAAACGTAACACCCCTGCCAAGACAGCGAGCTGAGCTCTTCCATAGCACGAGATAGTTGGGGGGTGAACATACTTGGTTCCACGGTCTATTGCGCGCGTGAGTCCTCCGGTCTGCCGAGAAAGATGGAACTTGAGGTCCAGATTGAGCAGGTGCTCAAACGTCTGGCGTGCGACGGTGCGCACCGCGCGCTGGCCGACGTTCGCGAACACCGCATTCAGCAGTTCGCCGAATAGCGTCGCACCTATGCGCGCCGCACCGTCTACCGTTCCGGTTCCCATGAGCTCGGATCTGCCACCGAGGGTAAAAGAAAGGGCATACACGCAAGGATGACCGAGCCACAGACGACCCATACTGTGGATTGTGCATCAAGAGGGATGTTGAGTGTATCGATAATTTCCTTGAAAAATAGTGGGACCTGCACGTTCAGCAGCTGCGAAGGATGGTGTTAGCCTAACGAGACGCGTGTGAGGGGGCTGAGACGACGGACCTTGCCACTAACGAGGAGCCCAACACCTAAGACGACGCGTCCCCTTGTCCCCCAATCATTTTTCGGCCATATGTGAACCGCGAGCCTGCGCACGATGGCCCAATCTCGTCGGCGCTGCTCTGCATTCGATATAGGTGCCTTCGGTGCTGCTGGCGTGGCCTTAGGGGCAGTGGTGGTGGCAGACTGGGGCGCACTCTTCTCCTGCTGTGTAAGCTGGCGGAACGTGCGTGAGTTGGGCGGGACCGGCCGTGGTGGAAGGTAAAAGTTTGAGTGAAAATGGTGCGGGCCTGGGCGGACCGCGGCTCTGTTCCAGGACGCCGTTGCATGCGAGTGCGTCGATCGTTGAGAGAATACGTGCGGTACCCGGACGTGTCGAAAAGCTGCAGCGCTCCGAAGAGCGTTCATGGAGAGCAGAGGACAACTCTCTCACAGTCGCGGTAGGTAATCGTCGGCCGCGCGGGTGGCCGGGATGACGTGCTCCGGGCGATGCGCAAATGGTCCTTCGGGCCGCATTGTCCCGAACCTTCGGTACCAACACGGTTCCGTCTTTGCCGAGGTTTCCATCAAGGTTTCCATCATTTAGCACAGCCACTCCTCCAAGAGTCCTTGGGTTGATAACACAGTATCTCTATTGAATGTCTAGAAATGTATTAAGGGAAAGGCACCTGAAGGGGATGAGCAAGGGGATGAGCATCCTCGGTAGGGAGCTCTACCCCTATTCAATAGACCCGGTGTAGTCTTTACATGTTAGGTAAGCTACTTCACGTGCGGTCATAATCTTGGAATAGTCCGAAAGCTCGATCTCAATCTTACTCAGCCGGTTAGTGCCGACTGGTATCTCTACACTCCCCTTCACGTCAGTGCTAATCCCATCTCTGCGACGTGCTTTCTGTGCTTTGGTCTTGGCAATGCCTTAGTGAGGACATCGGCTGTTTGATCTGGGTCACGACAATCTCCGATCTCGACGATGTTCTTGGCCACAAGTTCGTGCGTCAAGTGCCATTTTGTAGCAATATGCTTGGCTCTCTTATGGAACTTGGGATCCTTCGCCATCGCCGCCGATCCGGTATTGTCTTCTCTAATCAGCGTTGGATACTGCTGACCATAGCCCAATTCTTCGAACAGATTCCTCAACCATGAAGCTTCGCGACTCGCCTCAGATAGGGCGATGTACTCAGCCTCGGTCGAGGACTGTGCGGTGACCAATTGCCTCTTCGACATCCAAGTGATCGCTCCCCCACCCATCAGGAAAACATATCCCGAGACCGATTTGTAATCGTCGGTGTTGGTGTACGCGGTGTCAGAAAACCCATGGAAGAGGTTCGAGTTCTTATTCTCGTTCCTCCTCTTGGAGTAGGTTATCCCATACGTCTTCGTGCCCGCTAGTGTTGGGGAAGTTCGGTTCGGTTCGGTTTGGGCCAGTTTGGGCCAAACTGGAAACCAAACCATTTAATTTTTGCCAAACCGAAATCAAACCGGACCAAACCGCTTTAAACCGCTCCAAACCGTTCCAAACCGTTTCAAACCGATTAAAAAGGACATTTTAAATTGCTTCTTAATTGGTTTGGTTTGGTTCAAACCGAGTTCAAACCGAGTTCAAACCAGTTAATAGACCAAAAACATGAATATTTTCTTATAATAATAAATTTAACTGTCTGTTTTGGTTCAAACTCAGTTCAAACTTGGTTCAAACCAAGTTTGAAACCATTTATTGAGTGATTATTCAACAAATTTAAATAACTTTTAATAATTTTTCCTAATCGGTTTGGAACAGTTTGGTATCGGTTTGGGGGTCCCAAACTGCAAACCGAGCGGTTCAGTTTTTTTTTAGAATTTTCAAACCCAAACCATTTAAACAGTTTGGGTTTGGGTTCAAACTGAGTTTGGATCGGTCTGAGACTGAACCTCCCCAACACTAGTGCCCGCGAGATAGTGTAGTATCCGTTTCAAGGCAGAGGTGTGTTCTAGACTCGGGTTAGCCGTATATGATGCTAATCGATTCACGGCATATGCAATGTCTGGTCTAGTATGTTACGCCTCTGCGGGGGCGTCACAGGTCCTGTGGTTACAACTGGCCCCACCTGAAGTGAAGGGTACAGAGGGCAGGTCGGCACTGAGTGCAACGATACTGACTAGTTACTGGGACCTTCAGAGAAGGTGAGTGGAGTTTCACAGTTAAGGTGCACAAGGGGATGAGGCAAAGGACTTCGCAGTAGATTAACGAAGACTAAGCTGAGGGAGTACAGGGGAGTACATCAGTAAGAACACGTGTTACTGCCAGGGATTGCCCAACTTTTTACTGGTGCACCAGCAGAATAGCAGTGCAAGTTGCACAAGTTGGCAAGTTGACCAAAATATTTTTAATATCATTTTTATTATTAGAGTAAAATAATAGATAGAAATATTTATCTTTTTAATTGCTACTACATTATTTGTTGTTGTCCCGTTCGGGGTGTGCTCGCATCACAAATTACAAAAATATAAAAAATAAATATTATTGCATAACTAAAATATGTACATCGTGTAGACTATATTTAGCTCTACTCTACCCCGCCGCCCCTATTTCGCCTGCCACCGCCGTCCCCCACCGTCCTGCTGTGGTCATTGTCACAGCCCTCGGTGCGTGCTCATCGTCGTTAGTTGTCGTCTTCGTCTCGTTGCATTGCACTGTTGTCACCTTGCATGTTGTCGTCACCTTGCGTTGTCGCTGTTGCGGTTGTGGTTGCTTGGGCTTGCGGCTCCTGGCGGTGTGGGGGGGAGGGACGCTGTGTTGGAGTGGTGGTGCAGCGGGGTGGCATTGTGGCGGGACTTGCATGTCGTGGTGGCGGCGGGGCTTTCATATGGAGGGTAGCGTGGTGTTGTGGTAGTGACGGACTTTGGTGCGGTGAAGAGTGGAGGCGATGGCCACAAAGCTTGCGTGTGGCGAGGTGGAGCCGGCGGGGACTTGCGGGGCTTGAGGGGTAAAGCACACGGGGCACACATTGCATGTACTGGGCGGAGACGGTTTGAGGGGCAATGCAAGTGACAAGTTGTGAGAAACAAAATAAAAAATAAAAGAAAAAAAACATAACTGGAGAACTGGGCTGAAGCCCAACTGTCGTCAGCGGCATCCGGCCGGGTTTTCACGCGGCGGGGTGGTGGTGGTGGTGGTGGATGGAGGTGGGGGCCACGAGCTGACGTGTGGTGAGGCGACGAGGCAGCTGCGGTGGGGATGTGGTCTGTGACACCCATTGAGAAACAATAGGAAATAAAAAAAATAAAAAACCCTTATCTTAGAGAAAGCCGAGCTCATCGTCGTCAGCCAGGGTCTTGCGTGTTGCGACGGCATGACGTCAAGGGGGGCTTTTCGCACGACGGGGTGGTCGGTGGTGGAGAATCTTGCGTGAGGCAAAAGGTGGCGGCGCTATGGGTTGGTGTGGCAGGGCAGCGGCAGTGACGTCGCTCTGTGACAAGTGAGAAACGAAGAAAGAAAAAAAAGAATTTTTTAAAATCTGGGTCCATCATAGTTGCAGTGGAGCGTGACGAAGAATGGTGGTGGCCATGGGCTGGCGTGAGGGGGCGGCGGGGACTTTGCGGTGCTTAACGGGTAAGGTTCTGCAATTGCAACAGTGAGAAACGGAACAAAAAAAAAGAAAAAGAAAAAAAGAAATCTGTATGTGGTTGCAGCCGTGTCGTATTGGAGGCTCCTGCACCGTGTCGGGGTAGTGTCGTGGTGGGACTTGTGTGCTGTGAAGGCACAGCGTTGAGGTGAAGGCACGGCGTTGAGATGCGGCGGTATTGGTGTCAGTGCCCATGCAGCAGATGAGCCGAGGTCACAGTCCTGCGACAGTTCGAGGTGAAGAGAGAACAGAAAAAGAAAAAAGAAAAGAACTTAACAAGGCAGTGATAGCGACGTCGGTGCAGGGCGAAAGTGCCTGCATGCACAAGAGGACAGTGATGTCGTCGTCCTGCAACAGTTCAGGGTGGAGAGGAAAAAAGAAAAGGAAAACTTAACTAGTTATGATAGTATGACGAGGTGTGTTCCTTTTGCGTAGGCCATGGGGGTGGTCCACATGCAACAGCAGGGGTGAGGGCTGCAGTTGAAAGGGCAGCGTCAGGGTGGCGACGAGGGTGGCATGGAGCGTGGCGATACGTGGTACTGTACTGTACAGTAAGTTACTATCGAGCGGAAGCTTAATTCGTGGCGTGGGAAGGTGTCCTGCGTGCACCCATCTGACGTGTCAACTTGAACGCGTGAACGTGTGTTTCTTCGACCCAGAAATGTCTGTCGCACTTTGCTGGCTCGGTGCTACGTCCAGTCATCACCATCTTTGGTGACAGCAGTAGAGAAGATATTATTGGATACTATCAAGGTCTGTCTCAATGGCTGTCCGTCTTTTGTCTGACAACTTCAGATACAGGCAAATAGACTTGTGTCCTACACGAGGTACATGCAACACTGCTTGTCTCACCCCACAGAAGGCTACTACATGAACCCCGAGAACGCTGTGATTGGTGCCCAGGGTGACTTTATTACCAGCCCATAGATCAGCCAGGCATTTGGTGAGGCACATGACCCCTTCTTGAGCTTGACCAACGACGATAATGAACCGTCTGGTGGACGCGTAGCTCTTGGGTATTTGGTTACTGTCACAATATCTCTGCACCGGAGTGAAGCACAACATTCAGCTCGTCGAACTTGGGCCAGGGAAAGGCATGCTCGTGGATGACATTCTCCAGGTATGCAAGCCCCCCATTTATTTACACCTTGTGTTTACCAGACAGAACTCAACAGACTTTGTCACAATTGCCCCAATCTCACGCTTTCATCAAACACGTCCACCTTGTGGAGTCAAGTCTGTCCCTCCGTGCTGTACAGCAGAAGAAACTAGATGGGACGGCAAAAACGGCCTAAGAATACATTGGCACGACTCGATTGATGACGTCCCAGCAGCAAACGGCATTTACACAATGCTAGTGGCACACGAATTCTTTGATGCGCTCCCATTCCATCTTATCGAAGTACGTGGCTTCGATCTATCGTCAAATGACATCCTCATATTGTTAGAAAACACACCAAGGTTGGAAAGAGGTCTTGATCACCTCCGCCCGCGACCCAGCTGCCAAAACTATCCTCAGGCCATCCTCGCCTTCACCCTTAGCCTCAGCCACACCTTCCCTTGACCTGTCGGCGTCAACACCAAGAACGCATTTCCGCCCTGACCTAGCAGCGGAACCTACCCCAGTCTCAACGCTCCTCGGCACTTCTTCACCACGCTTCGCGTCCCTCCCAATCGGCACGCGCATTGAGGTTTCTGCCACCTCCTTCCAAACTGCACGCAAGCTCGGTACGCTGGTCTCACAGGGTGTGGGGGGCAGCGCTCTGGTCATAGATTTTGGAGCTGACCACGCTGTCGGCAACTCATTCCGCGTACGTGATTCCACTCTCACCTGCTTGTTTTTGATCACTCGCTTCCCCTCAGGCCTTCAAGGGACACGCACTTGTGGACCCATTCGACTGCCCGGGACAGGCAGACCTCACCGCCAATGTCAACCGACTCGCCACGTCATGAACCAGTCCACACCACCCACACCGTCGCCGCCACCTCGAACCGCGCCACCTCACCACCACGCGGACAGCCGTGCGCACGCCCCATCCGCCACGCACAGGCACCACCCCAACACGGCACGCAAGACCCCGCGACCGCCAACCCATTGTGACGCCACCTCAACACGGCACGCAAGGCCCGCCACGAGCCAACCCGCCACTCCCCACAGCCCACGCAAGAAGGACAACCACAACCCCGTCTGCGGGCACGAAAATGCTGTGACAACGATCTGGGCTTCGCCCCCCCCTCATGCATAAGATACGTTTTTTTTTTTCTTTTGGTTTTGCTCCGCTTCTCATTAGTGTTGCAGAGCTCTTTTCCCACCTCTACTGTAGCTACATCTTCAAACCGCCTGCCTTTCTGATGTGTGCCTGAAGCGCCCACACGCTTTGCAGGTTTGTTTTATCTACCCCACCCTGAACCAT
Organism: Lactarius deliciosus; assembly: GCA_021525775.1. Lineage (NCBI taxonomy): Eukaryota > Fungi > Basidiomycota > Agaricomycetes > Russulales > Russulaceae > Lactarius > Lactarius deliciosus. The sequence continues at coordinate 28,776 of JAKELK010000252.1, forward strand.
CCCCACGCGCACATGAGCCTGTACCACCCGCTATGCCCGCCTACAAGCGTGACAATCGATAAGTTTTTTTTTTTTCCTCTCCTTTTTTCCGCTCACGTTTAACTGTTGCAGGACACGGCACAACACTACTGTCCCCTCGAGCCACCTCCACCTGCCCGCTGCACTGACACTGCTGCAGCTGTGGCCTCATCGCCACCCCAAACGGCACTGAACCAACTGTATCACTCGACCACCACGCCGGCGCATGCATCAATCCTGCCGCGGTGCCAAGATAGCATTCAAGACTCCGCAACCGCCAACCCGCCCCCACGTCACGCCGTGACCCCAGCCCGCTGTGGTGGCATCTCCAACATGGCGCACAAGACTCCGCAACCGCCAACCCGCCCCCACGTCACGACTGACACCATTGCCACCACTCGCCGTGCTGCTCCACCGCCATGCTGCTCTACCACCATGCCGACCCGCCACGCAAGTCCCAACACGGCGCGCAAGTCCCTGCCTCCAACCCCTTGTGATCCCCCATGCGGTGCGGAACTATGCGATCTCGGCCCCACGACCACAGCCACTATCACAGTAGCACTTGTCCCCTATGTATTTATTTATTGTAAATAATATATTATTTTATGTGGCAATTTTGGTGTGACTGGCCTGGTGTGACTTTCCTGTATGACTAATATATGATGACTAATATATGATATGATAAATATATTACCAATACTTGGACTTGTATGACTTTCTGAACTTGTGCTACTTGCTGGTCATTGCTCTGTGAGGAGATTGTTGAAAATTTGACATGGCCTGCCAACTGGTCAACTTTATAATTTTAGGGGAAACTTGCTTACCTTTTTAGCTTGTACCAGCTGGTACCAGCTGGTACCAGCTAAAAAAGCAATGTGTGAAAACACTGATGAAGTCGCCCAGTTATCTTCAGTAAGTGGCTCAATCACTTGAGTCACTTGTGAATCGGGAGCCTTAGCCTCAGTAATGTAGAGTTCCTCCTCCTCCTCTGAGGAGGGGTCCACGAGCTGTGGTAGATTGTCCTCGTCCACAGGTGGATATGGAGGCATAGTATAGGGTTTTATTGTTTTTCGCGCAGGGAATGATGATAAAGATGATTATTGAACTGTATATTTTCCTGGCCTGAGGTTTTAAGCTATGGGGCCAGGGCCCATAACCTCTAGAAATGTATTAAGGGAAAGGCACCCGAAGGGGATGAGCAAGGGGATGAGCGTCCTCGGTAAGGAGCTCTACCCCTATTCAATAGACCCGGCGTAGTCTTTACATGTTAGGTAAGCTACTTCACATGCGGTCATAATCTCGGAATAGTCCAAAAGCTCAATCTCAATCTTACTCAGCCGGTTAGTGCCGACTGGTATCTCTACAGAATGTGTGTACAGTAGACTTGCTCATAACGCATATGGGTTGGTGGGGGATATTCGCATGCAATATGAGATATATGCACTATGGCTTGCACTATGGTCATGTGTGACTTGTGTGACACCCCAGTAACGATGTGATGTCCGAAAAAATCTGATGTAAATGTGCCAACCAAGGCACCAACAAACTGCCAGTGCCAGGCCTCTCTGTATAGTATGTTAAAAGTATGAGTCTATCCGAGTCTGCTTTGAGTTCACCAAGTCATCACGGAGTAAACGTACACAAAACTGGTGCAATTGTTGTGATAGTTCAACTGTATTGCCCTCAACTTCACCAAACTTGATTGTGAGCCGCTCAAGCTGAGCAATGAGTGCAATTGCATCATGTCACGTGACATGGGTATCTGGGTCTTCATCATCATCTTCATTGTCACTGTCTTCAACTTCTGTGACTTCGCCACGCTGGACTCTTCCCTCATGTAAAACCTGCTCAACAATCTCCTTATCACCACCAGGGAAGGCATAGGGTGAGTCTTCTAAGACTCTGCACTCCTGTATTGGGTCTGTTAGCTCCTCAATGGTATCAAAGCACAGTCACGATGGGAAAAAGCCAAGAAAGGACGCAAATATGACGTAGGAGATAAGGTATGGCTGGAAGGGCGTAACCTGAAGACCCAAGTGCCTATGGCAAAACTATCAGCCAAACACCATGGACCCTTCGAAGTGGAGCAAGTCTTATCAGAAGTCACCTACAAACTCCGACTCCCTCCTCATTGGAAGATACACCCAGTGTTCCATGTGGATCTCCTTACACCCTATACCGAAACAATCATTCACAGCCCAAACTTTACGCAACCACCCCCTGACCTTATCAATGGGGAAGAAGAATACGAAATCGAACGGGTCATCCAATCGCGGCACTTTGGACGAGGGAAGAAACTCCAATACCTGGTCAAATGGAAGGGTTACTCAGACACGGAAAACCAGTGGGTCAACTGGGATGACATGCACGCCGACGAGGCAGTGCAGGAATTCAAAAGTTTGAACCCCACTGCTGAAACACATATAAGGCAGACAGAAGTCGAAGAAGAGGACTATCCCCCACATCTCCTCTCATCATTTATCCACCAGTTTGCATCCTCTCCTATGTCCCGCCCTGCATCCTGCAATGCCTACAACAACATCACCAACACCCCAGCTCGCCAAATGGACCCCACGGACAGCTCAGCCAAGCTCAGCACAGGAATCACGCTGTTACGTTCGGACCGGAAGTGGACACTGACGTCAAGGGTATGACACCGCGTCAGCAGTATATCGTCATGGACTTGTTGGGATCAGTCAGCCGGGTAAGCTCCGGCGCATGTGATTGTGTACGATAACGGATCGGATCATGACTCGACGTGACTCATACTAGGATAGCTGTACTAGGGTTTGCTCTACTTACGCTATTGGCTAGTACTTCTCGAAGCGGCGCTTGAAAGCCCGCGCGTATCTGTATAAGTAGAGTACTGCGGAGACCAAGAACGGCATCTTGGTCTTCTTCCAATACCACTACTAGTCTTCCGCTCTATAGGGATCTCCCCCTTGAAGTGAGTCGTCCGACATATCCCTCTAGACCAAGGGATCCCTCGTGACTTAGCCCCTTTGTATACAAGTGGATAGCTATCCCCCCGGTAGTATCTGTCACCGCGTCTATCTGTACCTCAACCCTCGTGTCGCCTCCCCTTATTCTTTCCTGTACGTTGTCGATCACAATACCTGGGACGACCTACGCATAGTCGCCACACCACCTCCCTCATTACCCTTGGGAGACGACCTACACGGTTACGAAGATCGCAACGGAGCACTACAAGTACACCCAGTCGACTTCCCACAAGCTAGAGTCAACCGCAACTACACCGTCAAGAGGATCGCCACTCACTCCGAAGCCTAAGTCAGGCAAGCGTTCGTGGTAAACGCTACACACGCTCTGAGCAGCTCGAGCAGCAGCTGAGGAATTGCTCAAGCCTCACCCCGCCACCCTGCTTATCGTTCATGAAAGCCTGCAGCAGATTGAACATGAGCAGATTTCGTACCAATGCATCCAAGACGACACCCCAGGGTGGGAGGCCCAAGAAAATGGTTTCGTTCCGCCCACGCCCCCTAGTGGTGAAGAAACCCCAGCATTACGCGACACCAGCAGCAGCCCGATGGTCCACGGATGTCAACAGACTCCGCGACTACTCACTGTCATCAACAGCGCCACGGCTGACTCGGTCTCGGATGGCGCAACTGCAGTTGCCAGTGAAGACAAGGCCATGCTGGGCCTAGAAACCGCCCCGCCACGTCCAGAGACCCCACCACCATTCGGCTTCAAACACAACCGAGGGGCTGACTTCATCCCCTTCATCATCACCAACGACGAGGGTAGGCAGTGGCCCGCCCGATACACACAGCTGGTCAAGACATCGGACCCCTTTGTACTAGCAATCTGCCACAACTCGCCCTACCTGTACGGGCAATATGTAGTGTTTACCACGAACACTTGCCTGACTTAGGCGTGGGAGTGAGTGGCGATCCTCTTCAGAACGTAGTTACGATTGACGCGGGCTTGAGGAAAGTTGTTAGGGTGTACTTGTAGTGCTCTGTTACGGTCTTCGTAGCCGTGTAGGTCGTCCCCTTGCAGTACTGTTAACGGAGGTTGGGCAACTATGCGAAGGTCCTCCCAATCAAGATGGTCAACGACGTAGATGAAGGTGTAAGGAGAAGTGACTCGTGGATTGAGATAGAGATAGACGCGGTGAGTGACGCTGCCGGCAGGATAGTTGTCCACTGCCACGAAGGGACTGGGTTAAGTCACAAGGGATCCCTTGGTCTAGGGGATATGTCGGACGACTCACTTCAAGGGGGAGTACCCTATAGAGTGAAGAGCAGGTAGTGGTATTGGAAGAAGACCAAGATGCCGTTCTTGGTCTTCCCACTGTACTACTTATACAGATACTCACGGGCTTTCAAGCGCCGCTCCAAGAAGTACTAGCCAATAGCGTAAGTAGAGCAAACCCTAGTACAGCTATCCTAGTATGAGTCACATTGAGTCATGATCCGATCCGTTATCGTACACAATCACATGTGCCGGAGCTTACCCGGCTGACTGATCCAACAAGTCCATGACAATATACTGCTGACGCAATGCCATACCCTTGACGTCAGTGTCCACTTCTGGGCCGAATGTAACACAATACATCCACGCCACCCCCCAGTATGATACCGACGAAGTGGTCAAGTATGCTGAGGATGACCTCATCTGCCTGAGGGCCAGTTCCGTCCACCGTCTGGCCGTGGACATCTCGCTTGAAGCTATCAAGGATACTACCCTCAGTATGGAGGTACATCGGTACAGAGTGGCGTGTGGCAAAGAGCTGCACCTGAGGCGAGAGATCGTGCACCTTCAGGATGGGCTTACTAGGGTGGGGGCTATCAAACAGGCCAGTCACCAGCGTTTGGAACTTGCCCACACGCTGGACCAAATCAAGATCACCAACGGGTGGCGGGAGGTGCAGGTGGAACAGATGGAACAGGCCCTGCATAGGCAGGCGGCTCGGAGTCAACGTGGTCATTGACCCTGAAAAGGGAGTGATGTCATGTTCACGGACACAGATGGAGGAATCGGAAGGAACCGGAGTACCATGTGAGTTGGATCTATCATGTGGTTGTGGTTTATTAGATCCGGACTATTACGGATGTCATTATGACGTCAGATCAGATAGCGGTGATAGACGTGGATGCGCATGTGGACGCTTACCTTATGGATGTGGCATTGTGGATGACCGATGCTAGGATGGCTATTGTAATGCCACCACAGGGGCGTTAAGTACGACGTGTACTTTGTAAGTCAGCAGGATTGGAAGAGCATGAGTCCATTAAGACCTCAGTTCGGTGGTGAACAAGTACCACTAGGTCTCCCAGGGACACTAGGGTAGTAGCAGAAAATAGGGCTCAAGCGCAAAGGCGAGCGAAAGCAGAGACTCAAGCGCAAGGGTGAGTTGAACAGGGATCGTGAGGCAAAGACGATGTGGTATTACACAAGAAGTCAAGTCTACCGTACAAGCTAGGTAGGGCGACTTATATACTAGTACAGGGTGTTTGTAAGCTACAAACACATGGCGCGATCCTAGGGTACGGGCCCTAGAGAGCTAACAAGGGGAAGTACATATTTAGGACAAGGGAATCCCGCGGGATGACGCGTGCATCAGAAGGGGTCAGCGGGTTCTGGAAGTCACACCATGGGGCGTCGGAACGGTCATACAGTGGGTGCAAGCCAGAAGCCAGAAAGTGTATCGAACCGGATCATATCGTAAAAGTACAATGAATACACAACGAGAATGGAAGGGATATTTGGTATGGAGGTAAAATCGTAACAGCTATGATGTCATTAGCGACGTCATCTATGATGTCATGACTGAGCCTAGCCACTACATACTGTGGTTGTGGACTTAGTCTCCTACTTGTATAAATAGTGGGCTGTAGTAGAACGAGGACCTTAGGTTCGAGTTCTTGTAATCACTATAACTTTCCCTTTCATCTCTGAATCAGCATGGTTGTATCCTTTGAGGACTTCACGCTAGAACCTCCACTGTAGAATGTCTTGTGGTTGGCACTGGCCCCAAAGACACTCCGGACACTCAAGAACATCGCTGGCCATTGGGCGATCCTGGCAGCACAGAATGATAGACCTCCTACCGCATCAGCAAAAATACAAGTGGCTTTTTTGGGCCCTTCGCAGCTTCTGGAAGTGGCAAAAGCAGCAGAAGCTGGGAAGGGGTTTCCGCTTTCGGCAGGCATGGCCTAAATCTTCCAAAGAGCCGCTGGAAGGGTAATTAGTGTTTAAAAGTTCAGTCAGGTTTGGTTTTTTGCTCTTTTTTCAGGTAACTGAACCCGAACCAGTTCACTAATATGAAAATTACATGCGAACCTGACTGAACCTTTGGTCAGGTTACCTGTCGGTTTGGTCAGGGTTCGGTCAGGTTACTGGTCAGAACCGGTTAGAACTGGTTTTTTGGGGGTAACCTGACCTGACTTTCACATTTTTTCACAAATCTCACTGAACCTCTGTGAACCTGACTGAACCTTTGTGAAATCTTAGTGAACCTGACCTGAAGTCAGGTCAGCTGCAGTCAGGTTCCAGTCAGGTTCCAGTTATTTGCAGTTACCCTGACCTGACCTGTGAACACTAAGGGTAATACCTTCCAAAGCCCTGCTAGAAGGGTACCTACCTGTTTGCAGCTTTGGCAAAGATACCGAGAAGGTCACTCTAAAGATCGTTCGAAAGAGCATGAAAAAGATAATATATTCTGAGTAAATACTACATGGAACACACTTAATATACCGTTGCAGTTACTGCTGCCATTCCTGTTGATGTCCTCACCACTGCCACCTACACCACTGTCCCTGCCATCACCCCGGTCATTGTCCTCACCATGGCCATTGCTCTCATTGCCATTACATTCATCGTCTCCATCATTCCCATCTTCATCACCGTCGTGATTGCTTTATCACCATTGGTACATCATTGTCATGACTGCCATTGCTGTTGGGACCAGCCGATCGTGACTGCAGTCGTTGTCGCTTGCAGCGTGGTCACGTCATAGTCATTTTCATGGTCACACTGGGCTCACATTGGCCAAACAGCGGCGGTAGTGGCAGTGATGTGGCGGTCGATCTTGTGAACATATGTGGCAGACCCACACCGGTTCGTAGAAGAATTGCCAGTTAGTGGTGGTGCATAGGGTGGACGGGTTCAGACTTACATTCATGAGGTCAATGCGGCGGCACATTGCGAATGGTGGTGGCTATTGAACAGGGTAGCCTGCAACTGCACAAGGGGAGGAGATGACGGCAGTATTGTGGCACCATTGTCCTGCCTGGAATCGACGAGATGAAAAAAAAAAAAAACATTTGTAGCTAAATGTTTTGTAAGCGGGTAGGGCAGCAGTGAGGAACTTGGGTCCACGCAGAGCAGGAGTGGTAGGGGTGAGGCGTTGGCTGACGTGGCAGGGTGGCCTGTGGATGCGGAAGTGGAGGTGTCGGAGGTAGAGGGCAGGAAAAGACTTACTTTTGGTACTAGATACAGTGGGGGCCTGTGGGGCAGAGTGATGGCTTGCATGTACTCCCGAGGCATGTTTGGGCAGACCATAACGGGGAGGTGGCATGGGGCGCGAGTGTGGGGAGAAGGTACAGCACAGCACTCTGGTTTGTAAATTAGTGGCGGGCAAGCTCAAGAAACAGAAACTGCAGACTTAAAATGAGTGGCAGTGATGATAACTGGGGTGGTAGCACCGAAGGAAATCGTGTCTGGATGTTGCGGATAGTTGCAGTCATGGAGTATGGTGTAGCAGCGGTTGGGGTCGATTGGGTCGGTTGGTTATCGGAATGGGAAAAATGATTCCCACGATCGGGCCAATCAACAAACATTACTTGTTTTTTTTTTTTGAGATCAGCCACTTCTATGCAGACCCGACTTGTTGATAAGTGACCCGCGCGCACTTAGCGGCTCGTATGGACACGCAGATAATGGACTGCTTTAGATAAGATATACTGGACTTATGTAGATTAGATTATTATGATCTTTACAATCTCGGACTTTCTTATCTATGACATCACTGTACAATGACATCATGGACTCCTCTGGACTCCTATTGTATTTCGTCCTTGTACTCATTCCTTTTGTTCTATCCTTATTGTGATGTCACTATGATATCATCAGTCTAGACTTTCATTGTTCTTTACGCCTTTGTTCTCCTTCTGTACACTCCTTTGTGTCCCTCTGTAGAACAACGCTCCCTGTATTTGTGTGACTCTGTGTTACTTCTCTTGTACCAGTGTCACTCCCTGTAGCAGTATAAGTAGAGTACCATGTACGCTCTGGCACCACACCAGTTCTCATCTGTTGTGTGCCAGGTATGTCTCCTCTCCTGTATAAACACCAGTTCTCATCTGTTGTGTGCCAGACTCCACATCTGCTTCACTTGCTAGATCTCTCTGTTGCTGCTTCAAGTACCACCCTCATATCTCACCACAGTCTACTTTGCCACTGTGAGTATGTCCTACATGTGTACTGTTCATCACGACTAACTACCCCAGCCACCATCATCCTCCCCTCAACTGCTGCCGCCGTACCCACTTGGCACCACAAACAACTTGGATTTGGATAAGTTTTTCTTTCTTCCTTTTTCTTTCCATCTCACCTCAAGTTGGTGCAGGACAACAATGACAACACCACTGTCATTCCCTTCCCTTGCGCGCACCGGCCACCCCTGCTTGTCAACCGCCACAGCACTTGTGGCATGCCACCGCATCGACCTGGTCCCGTCGCCCACGCACCAACGCACTGACCCCATGATGCCCCACTGCTACCAGGTCATCGCCACAACCGCCCCAGCCACCTCTACCCCGACTGCACCACTGCCACCCCGATGCTAATGGCTATGGCGTTGGACGATGCTACTGCGAGGTGACAACGACATCGACAAATGTTGAGCGCAGAACTAACAAGTGAGGTTTAAGAGCAAGATGCTAGTAGACAATTAACTTCAGAGGGGAAGTAAACTCTGTATATATACACACCTAGTAGACAAGTTACTATAGACTGTCTGTGAGTAAAGGTAGTGTAGGAGAGAATATAAAAGGGACTTACACTTCAGAGGGGAAGTAAACTCTGAAGTGTGAAGGCGTAAACAGCAGTCCTTATATACAGGACGTTTAGCTAAGAAAGGTCTGTGCGCACTGGTGACCCAAACACAATACATGTGGTCTGTGTGCCAGAGGGAGAAATGCCATTGGAGGGCAGAGAACAATAGCTGCCTAAAGCAGACAATACCAGTATCTTAACAATAGAGAACAATAAGAGCCATATATGACTCTGACAATAAAGATAAACAAAAGTGGTCCGTACAAGTCCGGAGTGTCCAAAAGAGTCCATAAGGGTCAGATACCGAATATAGTATATGGGCTGACACAATCAGATCCCACGAGACATGTGACTTATGCAGTCACGTTAGGGCTCCAACTGTTTAGTTTACATTTACAGAAAAATCGTAAATAAACATAAACTGTAAATAAACCCACATAAACAGTTTAAAACAGTTTATAAACCAAATAAAAACCAAATAATATTCAGAACCATGAAAATTGATATCTACACTGAAAGAGCACTCAGTCCCACCTCATAATACCTTCCTGCAGCCATTCCTTGGTGCACATGGCCTCTGTGAGAGTCTTGGCCCTCAAAGTTGAGTGCTGCTCCATGCAAAGATGATAGGACTTTGAGATAGTGTTGCAGCAGCTTGGAGCTGGTGTTTTCCTATCTCTGGAAATAAAATTCAGAAACATATGAAAATATTTATAGAGGTAGATCTTCTGAAAAGCTGAGGGTTCCTCTGCCAACTCTAAGCAATCCAAACAACCATTCCAGAGTTATTTGATGTTGGCTGAAGGGTGTCAGCTAATACCCTTCAGCTAACATCAAATAACTTCTGAATGGTTACTCAGATCACTTAGAGTTGGCAGAGGACCACTCAGCTTTCTTCAAAAGCCAGCTGCTCAAATAATTTCATATTTGTCCAAATTTTATTCCAGAAGATAGAAAATGCCAGCTCTGAGCTGCTGGCAGCCTGCTGCAACACTACTTTGAGAATAGATGTCTGACTTAATTAATGCCAAGCCAAAAAGTCTAATTGGCTTTATAACACCATACAGGCTATTGTGAACAAATAGCATCCATCCTCTTGCCAAACCATTATAAACTGTTTATAAACCTTTATGAAGTGTATACACAATCAAGGGGGTGGCGGGATTGAAATAAAATACTGGGGGTCGATCTTTTTGATTTCGGTCATGTGAGCCACCCCCCCTACCCACACCTTCCTTTTATGGTATGTCACTCTCACGTATGTTTTTCTTTTTTCAAAAGCACTCCATCCCATGCAACGCCCAGGTGATAAGAAGACATATTTCATCAGTAACACTACTCCAGAACTATATACTGTCATCGCTACCCTCGTCGTTGGGCCGCACAGTCAGAGCCGCTGCAGCGGGGTCGCTGTCCCGGCCCCTTCGTCGTTGTCATCATCGTCGTAGGGGGTGTGCACAGAAGAGGACTGCGCAAGTGCGCAGAGCTGGAACTGGGGCGAAGTGCCCTTCACTGCAGTCCGTGTCGTCGTCGCCGTCGGGAGCGCAAATGGGTATTGGGTTAACATTGTTACTGTAGTTGCCGAGCATGCGCGAGGCCAGGGCAGGTGGCGGAATGGCCTTCCATCACAGCCTGTGTCGTCGCTATCGCCGTCATTGGGGATGCGGGGGACCGGCACTGGCAGGGCGCTGGTGCAGAGTCCCTCCGTTGGAGCCAGTGTCGTTGGGGTCCGCGTGGGGCCAGGACTGGTGCGGAGTGCCCGTCGTAGCCCGTGTTGTCGTCCTCGGGGGTGCGTGCAGCAGGGGACTGCGTTGGTGGGTGGTCCCAACACCACCGCTATGGCAGTCGTAGGCACGCCTGGTGCAGCGGTGGCAGCACACTCCGAGTCATTGCGGTCTCGTCATCGTCGGGACATGTACGGCTTAGTGCAGCTAAGTGCCTCACTTCGCAGTCCCTGCTGTCGTAGTCACCATCATCGGGGATGTGACAGGTGACGATGTGGGTGGGTGGTTCTATCGCTATCCCTGCCATCGTCGCCGTCAGTGTACGGGGATGGGAACGGCAGTAAAGCGTCCCCGTCTCAGAACCCGTCATCATTGTCGTTATCGAGGACACGTGGAGGGGGCGCTCAGGCAAGGGAATGGCAGTAAAGCGTCCCCGTCTCAGAACCCGTTGTCATCGTCGTTATCGTGGGCACGTGGAGGGTGCGCTTGGGCGTGTCTCCCAAGTCGTTTTCAGGATGCCTTGATATAGGCTGCGGTGCTGGCGCCGGCTGCCTAGAGCATCACCTAGATAGGGCCTACAAAATGTCGAAGTCACAAGCGATATGAATAACTTACTTAGTCTTGCTAGAGGTCTTGATCAACTACAGTACGACTCGGCCTCAGAGGAATCTGTTCTCCGTTGTTTGTTCTGTGCAAGTTCTGGGCGTGGGAAGAAATGTTTTCCCTTGCACCTGGTGCAAGTTCTGAGTTGATCTTCCTGGCTCAAGTTGTTACAGTAACCGTCACGAAGAAAAAAACAATTTCGGTGAGCACATGTAACCTGACACCCATCTGTAGGGCCACCACAAAATCTCTCATCGCCCTGAGCTGCGCAAGGAGCTGCACATGCTTGCGACCGCCAACAGACCTGGTTGGTCTCACCTTTCTCAACTGCCTTTCTCAGTTGCTTACAGACGCTATTTCACATTCTTGAGAACAAGCTCAACTGTCCACTACAACCTCTAGCATGCCCCGACTTGCACCGAGTTTGAGTGCACACCTTGGCACACACAGTACGTTCTATCTTCTGTTCACGCTCTCGGGAGATCTCGCCTTCCTTTCCCTCCCCCCATTTTCTCTTTGTCAAGCTTACATGAACTTATCCTAGCGTTCCTGGTGTGATGATGATGATGGCGATGACAACGACAACGACGGAGGGCACCCTACCAACAGCTGGCTGTGCTCACCCTTGGCGACGGGATCATCCACCACTCTCCCACACCCATCTCTGACGATGACGACCTTGACGATGGCACAGGCTGCGACGAAGAGCATTCTGCACCGTCGCCGGTCCAGCGCGCGCCGCCAATGATGGCAACAGCAACAGTTCTTACACCATGCACCCTTGATGATGCCAGTGACGACACGGGCAGGCACTCTGCACTACCACCGGCCTCTCAAACCCGTGCCGTCCCTTACCATATGCACCTCCTACAGCGACGATGAAGAGACGAGAGCGACCCCACGGCTGCTCTGAATCTTGTGGCCCAACGACGACAGCAACGGTAGCGACGAGGTCGGAAGATGGCGACGCTGCTGTGGCTGCCCTGAATTCCGCGCGCTCAACAACAACGGCAAGGGTAGAATAATCTAGATAGCACCATGTTTTTTATAGCTCATAATAAATTTTATTATTTGTTCAAAGTGTACAGTGGCTTTGGTTTTGCAGTAGAGGCCATAATATGATGTCGTTAATAGGAGGTCAAACTTTTTTTTTCCCCCAAAACTGGACCCCCCCCCTACCCCACCCCCGGTGCGGGAATCCCGTTCCGCCACCCCCTTGTACACAATACACTGTAAATAAACATAAATAGTAAACCCTATAAACCTTCATAAATGGTTTATAAATAGAAATAGTTGGAGCCCTAAGTCACGTCTCAACAACAAAGACGACAGAGATGGTGACGGCGACGACATGACCACAACACAGCGACGGCGACGGCGACTGCAGCCACAACCACACCAGCGGTAGCAATCGTGGTGGCAATGACAACGGGGTCAGCGGTGGCAGCAGCAACAGCAACGGCAACGACGGAAGTGATGACGATGAGGACTTTAGTGATGGCAACTGTCGACTGGCAGACTGCTGTTGCGACAATGGCGGTGACGAGAATGGAGACGGCAGTGACAAGTCCTGGTTGAATGGACTAGATTTGTTACTGTAACGAATATGTAGAATTATTATGTGTTGGCATCAATATAATGTATTGTAAAACTGAGAAGCTCGAAAAGTGGTTAGTGGTTTGGTAGTGATTTGAAAAGCTTGAGAAGGTATGGTGGAAGTAATTGGAAGGGGCAGAAAAGAGGAAGGGCGCTGAAGGGGAAGGGGAAGGGGATGTGATTTTTCTGATGCGCTGAGGAAGTCTGGGCTAGACTGCGAAGTCATCGCATCATAGCACGAAACCTTCACCGAACCATCGCCAAACGTCGACTCAACCGACGCCACGAAATCCAGCCTCAAGTCAAGGAACACGTGACAAAGCTACTATCAGCTATCTTAGGACCATCTGTGGAGACCTTTCTTGGCCAGCCAGGCACCATCAGTCTTGCAAGCATCATCTTCCTTACTCTGAGAGAGGGCGCAAAACAGGTACCACCAGATGTACTAGACATATTCCGAACGACTATCCGCATCCTCGCAGAGGATATCCTGACTTCACCCAAGCCACAGCCACACTGGCAGGATCTGGTAGATCTCTTTAACAACGCATATTCCAAGGCACAAACATTTCCAGCTCTTGATCCGCTGATGGACCAACTGAGGCCAATAAAGGAGAAGTTGGACGCGCTCAACACCGGAGAGCTCAGCACCGGAGATGGTTACTCGGGCATTGCCGTACTCAATGTCTGAACCTGCTTAGGTAACGGATCAATACCACCTACCACCTACAGTACTCCGATTGTGCGTGGGCCCAGTGGTATGGGATGACACGATGGCTTACTCTTGAGTCTGTGATACGCTACCTGCTACGCTTCATATGACTTGACCCAATTATTCTCTCTCTCGCTGCTTCTATATGACTTGGCGAACCTGTTCGAGTTGACTTCATGTAGTGACAGACTCGTTTTGATTCGTGACTTGATTCTACAGACCGCATGTAACGTGTAACCACTCACAACCCTAAGCTCAACCTACTGTATTCAACTGCAGTTGCTTTCTCGAATACAACTTCTTTGGCTTCACCAACGCGAACCCCCTCCAGTCTTGCTCCCCCCGTCCGATTGTCAGCAATCGCATCCGAATATTCGAACCTCGAACTCAAACCTCGAACGAACGACACTACCTACAGTGCGGTGACAAAGTGAATCGCATCTCGGAGCGCATTGTGCAATTCTAGTCACTTTTCTTGTCTTTTGCCAAGCTCCGAGTCTGCACGATTCGGTACATATATAAATAAATAGAGAATTACAAACTCCTTCCCGATTTCGATGTCGCAAGTCGAGCCCGACTGCGCCCAACTGCGCCGGGACACGCTCGCTCACTTTACTAGGACATCACTTCGCACTACCGGGACGCATTACACAAGATCATGATACAGTCATATAGCTTGTACACCTTACAAAGCCAGCTCCAGTCGTAAAGTAAAGTGGGTAGAGCGGTCAACAAACAGCACAAAACACGACGGCGTCTCTAGAACTAGGCGCCAGGGAGAAGAGTTAATGTAAAGAGGTGAGTTTAAGAGAAACTAAAATAAGAATACCCGGCGTTCATCACCTGGGTGTGCGATCTCGAAGGGCCGAAGTACATTTCACACGTCCTCGTGGAACCGGGTGTTGTCCCCACCAGCACTCCCACCAGCACCCACGCCCGCGTCTTCAGCAGGCCCCGCACCGTCCGTCTCATCCTCCGCATCCGCGACTGCGTCGACGCCAGTATGCGGCGCGCTGCTCTCGGGCGACTTTTCCTGCTGGCGCTGACTGGGGCGGCGCGACACGTTCGCGCCGTTCTCAGGCGAGGGTGTGCCACGTGACTTTTTATCATTCTGTCCAAAAGAAAAAGTGCATCAGTGACAATTCATCCGAAAGCGAAGAGGAAGACGCACGAGGTACCCCGGCTGGGCGTGCTCCGAAACGCCATGTGGGTGCCCGCGGTACGACGGCGGCTCGGTGGTGACCTCGTCGCCGTCGTGCATGTCGTGGTACGCGCCGGGCGGGTGTGCTTCCTCCTCCTCCGCGGCGTGCTGCTCCTCCTCGACGCTGCTCCCTTCCTCCTCGCCCTCTTCTTCTTCCTCTGAGGCGTACCCGACCGCGCGGACAGCGGCAGCGACGGGTCCCGATCGCTCGAGGGCGTCGCTCGCGACGAGGTAGCGAGCGCAAAGCATGCGAACGTCGTTCCACCACTCCATCATGTCCTCGTGCGAACGCGCGCGGAAGCTCCACGCGTGCTGCCCGGGGCGCCCGATGCGCAGAGACCCGGTCTTGATCGAGCCCGCGCCGTCCTTGCGGCCTTCTATGTGGAACTTGTGCGACTTGGCGCTGGAGCCTGCCGCTGGGCCGAGCGTGCAGAGGGGGAGGAAAAGGGAGAAGAGGGGCGTGGCCGCCTGTGCTGGATCAGACGAGCTGTACTCGTGCAGGAAGCCGGACGGTGTGAGGACAAAGTAAGACTCGCGGTACGTGCGAGTGAATCGTTTCTTACGTTCCAGATAACCCGTGTGTACCGGAATCACGGACGGGTCTTCCTTGCTTGGGTAGTTGATGGTCTCTGGATTGCGGAGTGGCGTCTCGGGATCGAGGAGGTGGTCGGAGCGAGCAGAAAACGAGATCCATTCTTGGTCAGCGGGAATGGAAGCCATATGCGCGCCGAGTAAACGCCATGTATCTTGGACTGAAGCAGACATGCGAGACTGCCACTCGTCGAATGTCTGCCAAGCAGACTGGATGGCGCGGACGATTCCTTCCTCAAAGTGAGCGGAATTCTGTTGCATGATGATGATCGACTTTTGAAGGGCATTTTCCTCGTTGACTTGCTTGTGTAGTTGACGGACGACGGCGATATTGGCGACGTAGCTGCTTGGAATTAGGTGTATGGCAAGGACAAGAGGTGACAAATACGCACGGGTCAGTCTTGGCGGTGACTTGAAGGGGTGTGTTCTTGAAAGTGGAAATATCGTTGGTTAGATCTGCAACAAGACGCGACGATAGTTCACGCTCTTTTGCGACACTTGTGGCGAGTCGTCCGGTATCATTCTGGACGTTCTGAAAGTAGTGTTACGTTAATACAGGAACAAACGATATTTAAATGCGCAGCAATTACGGACCTTGATGTGGGCCTTGATCTCTACGCGCAGTTTTTGCAGGTGCTGTACAATAGAGCCGTCGATAGTACGGCCTAGATTTGCGTGTTGATCCGCAATGACACGAGTCTTGTCCCGTATGCCGTAGTAGACGTCCTGGCATACTCGGGTGAGTACAAGGTCAGAGGCTGTGGAAGCAAACGGTTCCTCACCTGAAGCCCTCCCTCGCCAAGGAATTGATTGGCAGAGCGGAATGGAACTTGGATGACGGCGGCGAGTTTTGTCATTTCCTTTGCGGTATTATTCTCGATGTCCGCGATACCCTACCATCAACGGAGGGTGAACCAGGGCGCGCATCAAGTTGAAACAAGAGTCCCACCTCAAAGTAGGCTACAAGCTGCTTCACAATGGCCTTCCATGCGACGAAACGCTCGATGAGCACGTCCGAGGGGCGAAGGTCATGAGGGGCAATGTTCTTCTTGATCAAAGACTGAGAGCGCGAGACGGTGGAGCCCTGTTTGCTAGCGCGGGAGATGGAGGTCGCTCTAGATATAGAGGCGGTGTCGTTCATGTTGGTGGTTGTAGGAGAAGAGCGAGAGGGGCAGGACAGGGTCTTCTTGTAATGTAATTATAATCTGAGCTCCAACGCGACTCGGACGCGGCGAGTTGGGCCTTGACGTCACCAGACCCCGGTCACTCCAGGACCCCGTGTGACCGTGCCACCTGGAACCATTCGCAAGTCCTAACCTTGGTCCTCACCATCTCCCTCATCACTTCGTCCGGTTCCGAATTGCAAACATGAACGGCCCAATGCAAAGCCTCGCCATTTCCCTCGGAGTCATGCAACGTATTCTCGTCCTTCTCCTGTCCCCCTTTTTTTTCTGACCGCGCATACGTGTCCGCCCAGTCGCCCGAAAGGTCCCATTCGAGGATCCCAAGGTGCTCGACTACGTCCGGATAGCCTACGTCGCGAGCCAGGCCATTTCTCTTGTCGTGTATTACTACACCTCTTCCAAGGTGTGACACTTTTCTTGCTAGCACAACCTAGGCCTCACTGCGTGGTCTAGATTAAGGCAAAGAATGACCAGACAATGCTCAAATATGGTGCGCAGCTACGCCAGTTTCGAACTTTGTTGTTTCTGACACACCTTCTTTCTTAGTGGAAGCGGGAAATCCAATGGTACGGGCGAAACAAACCTACACTGTTCGCTTCTTCGCTGACCCGTCCGTTGTTTCACCTATAGTCACAAGAGTCAGGCAAACTCGTGACGACCACAGTGCGGGACTATGATCTTTCCGAAACATCGAAGCTCGTGCGCAGTGTCCTTCTGCGTGTTTTGCCTGGGCGAGACTTACCCCGCCCTTGTTCCGCAGATCAAGGGCGTATTCACCTCCGTCGCGATGATGGGCTTCCTTCATTTATACCTCAAATATACCCAACCCCTCTTCGTGCAAGCCATCATGGCAATCAAGTCGCTCTACGAGGCCAAGACCGTCAAGATTCACGTGCTTGGTCAAAATGCCGACGGCGACCTCAAGCGGCCGTTCAAAGCCGGTGCCGGCCTTTTTGGTGGTGCGTGTTTCCCTCTCCGCATCACCCACCCCCCACATCATCTTAACACCGAAACTTGCATAGCTTCTGCGGACCCTCAGACAGACAAGGCTGCTATCGAGGAGGCAGAAAAACGCATTGGCGATAAGAAGGAGGAGTGATCGATGGGTACTCGGATACTAGACTTGAGATAATATACTTTTTTGCTATCCATATATTCACTCCTTGTAACCCCTGCGTATCTGTACTCCTGGGCGTGGCAGTAATGGGAGGCGCGCGTGGCACATTCTACTATGATATACGAAATGTCTGAGCAAATGGGGCTATGTGTGTTGATGATCTCCATGAAGCGAACAGAGACCTCACGTGTGTCGCTTTTGCTCCATGTTGCCAAACGACGACGCGGAACTACTCCGGAACAGATCAATCGATACGTCCACCTCGACGCCATCGACCATACATTATTGAAAAAAAGCATTCGGATACGGGGAGTCGAACCCCGAGCTGCCGCGTGAGAGGCGGCAATGTTAACCGTTACACCATATCCGATGGTAAACTTGTACAAGGAGAACATAGATATCTGACTCGCAGATTGAAACCAGCTTCACTCGTGTTTCGGCGCTTTGTTTTGGCGTAATGCTGTTACCGGAGCTATTATTGGCGCTACTGCACTGTAAGTTAATAATACCCCGCGTCTCAGACCGGACCGGGGAAAGGTACGACCGTGGGCGCTACACCGCCGTATCGCCGTGATTCGAAAGGAATGGAAGAGAGGAAAAAAGGATGGGCTGATCGCACAAGAAAAGGGGCTCTAATTGAATCGACGTCCTTTAAGGTGGACATGCGGGGGTGGAGAGCGGCACTGCAGCGGGATGCACGCCACGAAAGGACACATCGGGGCCTGGCTTTCGTCCTAAATCGTGTTCGCGTGCACGCATAAGTTATTCGTGTCCGTGCAAGTTACGTATACAAACATGTTGATTTGGTTTCTAAACAAGGCCTGGAGTGAGAATCATATGCAACAGCCACAAATGCGACACATCATGTGGCATTTCTCGTGTCTCCCGCCCGATAAATTACTCTACCACCTGATCTGCTCCCCCTTCCCAATAAATACTCCAAGAACCCGAGCACTAACATTACAGTTACACCCCTCTCTCCCTCAGCCAAAACGACAATGAGCGACGAATACGCGAGCTCCGGTTTCAAAGGCTCCCTCGTCAATCCTTGTGCGTGCTCTCTTCTCCTCATACGCAGTCACTGAACCCTCTTCCCGTGTTGCCATAGCCATCAACGACACAATGCCTCCCCGCCAACGAGAAACCTACCTATATTCCGACTACGCAACGAAGAACTACCCCCCTCCCGGCGACAGTAAGTTTTCGTCCCAGATCTATGCGGTGCACCCCTGACTGACGCGAATCGTTGCTCTAGCAACGTCGTCTGGCGGCAGACGCACAGGTCCCCCCGACAGCACCGGCTTTGCCGGACCGGCGATCCAGCAGTCAAAGCAGCAGGCTGCCGAGCCCCCGCGCGGTCGCGAGCAGTATCGTGATGCGGAGAGCCTCGACACGCGCAAAGAAGCGGCCGACGCGCTTGCTGCTCGGTACCGCGCTTCCCGCGAGCGGTTGGGCGGAGTGGGTGCATGATGTCGCTGATGTTTTCCCACGCTTTTTTGTCACTGTTGTGTTCGAATATTTAAATCGACTGCTTTCCCGTCCTCTACGTGTGTGAAGCACTTCCGCAGGCTAATCGGGAATGTGCATGGCCGCGCCATTTTTTGACCAACTTTCGCCCGTTTTGCGGCCGTGATCGATAAGTCTGTACGATAGAGACCGAGATACGATAGAGACTATTATTAGAGACCGACTGGTCTGGACACATTGACAGTCGGGGATCGCGCTGAGGAACGGTTCAAATCACACGTGTTTCTACACGAACTGCCTTGCGTCCATGTAAACTGGTGTCGAGCGCTACTTTGAGTACGCATGGAGCCCAGTAGCCATCTCAGCCAATCCAGCCCCGGGCCGGGTGCAGGAGAGCCATGGAGAGCCATCCGGCGCGACAGCGTCGCTCTTCTCTTTGCACGGCCATCACCGTCTCATCATCTAAAGAGGCACAGAAACGATAATGTTATGTGTTCTAAAAACCCGAGCCCTCGTTGGTGTTCAATCTGTACCATTCTCTTGCGGCAGTGCGCTCCAACTGTGTCTATACTAGTTCACTAACTTACAGTACATTGGTCCCACGCTCATTGAATCCCTATGCATCGCCTACACCGTACTCTAAGAATAACCGCGCAACTGGCCCTTTTCCTCTAGTGGATGCTTCTTGAAAAGCCGTCCGGCCGTACGCATTCCGTAAATGTACGTTTGCTCCACGTTCGAGAAGTAACCGCGCAACCTCGAGGAATTCGTTACACGATGCGATGTGCAACGGGGTTTGGCGGTTCCGTTGCACGGCGTTTATGTCCGCGCCGTTGTCGAGCAGCAACCGTGCAACATCAACGTGCCCGGATCGTGCGGCCGTGTGCAATGGGGTCCAGCCAATAGTATCTCGAGAGTTCACATCCGCACCGTATTTGATCAATGTCCTCGCAATTTCGAGTTTCCCGTTCTTCGATGCTACGTCCAACGGAGTCTGGAGCAGATCGTCCCGCTCGTCCACGTCGGCGCCGAGGTCAAGTAGTCTCTGGACCGTATTATTGTGTCCTTGCTCCACTGCGCTAAGCAACGAAGTGTTCTCGTCGGAAGAGTCGCCAACATACAGATGTGGTTCTGGTTCCGCAATATCCGCGAGACGGTTTTGCGACTTCGCTTCCAACGAAGTTGAGCGCGCGGAATCTTCGAGTTGACTACCCTCATGTCCGGCTAGGAAGCTCCAAACGTCGCGCTTCCCATTCTCAACGGCAACGTCGAAGGCTGTTTTGTCGCCCCTGTTCCGCATCCCAATATCCGCGCCGGAATCAAGTAGTAGCTTCACAACGTCGAGATGTCCAGTTCTTGCCGCTGAATGTGACGGCGTCCAGCTCTGGTTGTCTTGTGAATTGACATTCGATCCGCGCATGATTAACAGTCGTGCAACATCGAGATTCCCGTTCCCTGATGCCAGGTCCAACGGAGTCTTCTGGTCTTCGTTCCGCACGTCAACTTCTGCGCTGTGATCTAGTAGCAACTCTGCAACTTTGAGATATCCATTAGCCGACGCATGATGGAGTGGAGACCACAAATCCGCTGCCTGGACATTCGCGTCCGCTCCATGGTCAATTAAGAGTTTCGCGACATCGGCATGACCACCTTGTGATGCTGAGTGTAGCGACGTCTGGCCCACGCTGTCGACCGATCTCACATCGGCTCCGTGCTCTATCAGGATGCGCGATACCTCCACGTGACCGCCATGTGACGCCAGGGTCAATGGCGTGTCGTTGTTTCCATTCCTGGACTGGACATCGGTCCCAAGGTCGAGTAAGACCCGCACAACGTCGAGACGCCCGTTTCGTGCGGCTGTGTGTAGAGGGGTCCAGCCTTGCTTGTCGCGGCAGCCAACATCCGCTCCATGTTGAATAAGAAGGCGAACGACTTCAAGATTCCCACAGCCCGACGCGAGATCCAAGGGAGTCTCCTCGTTCGCATTTCGCGTGTTGATGTCCACACTGCCTTTAAGCAACATATCCACGAGAGTGAGATGTCCATATCGTGATGCACTGTGCAACGGAGCCCTGCCGTCATCAGCTTTGGACATCGTATTTGCGCCTTGATCGATGAAGAAGCGGGAGATTTCAAGCCTTCCGTAACGAGACGCCACGTGTAGTGGCGTTTCTTGGTCCTTAGTCGTCTCATCAAGGGCTGCTCCATGCTTCAGCAGTAGCCGGCAAATCTCCAGTTCTCCATTTTGCGTCGCCAGATGCAATGGGGTCCAGCCTGTGTCGTCTTCCCGGATGTCAACGTCCGCTTGGCGTTCGAGTAGAAATTTCACGATGTCACAATGACCGTTAACCGACGCGGTATGCAAAGAACTTCGGCCCGTCGTGTCCAGGGAATTTATATTTGCACTATGCTCAAGTAATACCTGAGCAACGTCGAACTCTCTTTTCGCAAGCGCAGCATGCAACGGGGTATCATAGCCCCCGCCACTAGCGTTGACGTCCCCCGGGTGTCGTGTGGCGAGGTATTCTACAAGGTTGCGGAGACCACACAATGCAGCGTAGTATAACGGCGCTACCATCGGTTGCGTCGGGCGAACTGGTGCCATGTGACCTTCCCAAGGACGGTCCACGTCGTACAGCCAGATCCATGTCGCAAAATATGGCTTGTCCGCATCAAACAGACGCTCCAAGAGATCCTGGATACTTGATGACACACCCTCGAATTTCGCGTGATCGACCCAGTACCGAGAAGCGTAGATTGCAAGTGGATGCTTTTCTATTGTCTTTTTGTCAACTCGGTCACCAAGATTGAGCAGGACGCTGAGGGAAGCTCGGGCAAGAACGGCATGGGCGGAATGGGGGAGGATGTGATAGCGAGAAAGATGATCTCCCGCGATGGCAAGGCGAGATGACGTAAGGAATTCTTTCACGGAGAAGTGTGAGAACTGGACGACAGATGAACCGTCCACATTCACGACGGCGATCAGGCTGGAACATGTCGACAACACGGCTTGGTGTGCATCCTCGGGGCACCAGTCAACGTGATATTCTGAGTCCTCTCCGGTGTCGAGAAGAACGGCAAGAACCTCCGCGAGCTCTTCGACGCGGAGAGGGCGGATAGAGACTGCGAGGCACTGAAAGAGGCGGCATGCGTATTCTTGTTTCGCCTTCTCGATGCCTAGCAGCGTGCGCTCGTATGTCGCGTCCAAGGTTTCGGGTAGTTCGTCAAGAGCACGCCGAAGAGCTTGGGGATAACAGCCACGCAATGCTTCGAGTTGACAAAAAACCCATCTGAACCTGTAGCGAAATGAAAATGGGTCAAAGTAGGTAAGGAGATAACTTACATTCCGTCAGCCTTCGGCGAGAGAGTATCAATAACCAACTTCTGATCGTGTGCTCTCCATTTCCGCATCTTTCGGTCTGACCGAACAACAGAGGCGATATAGTTGTCAATATCCTTCTTTTGACCGTCTTCGTCGTGAAGAGAAACAGTATGAGATGCCAAAGGGTGAAGAGCATCCAGGATATCGGCCTCAGGGCGGCTAGTGACGCAGAGACGAAGATTGTGAAGGTTATACTCGACAAGGTCTTCGACGAGGTTGAGGACTCGTTCGCGTGGAGGAACGACTCCGGAGGTATTTGGACACTCGTCCAGAGCATCTACGATCAGATAAGTCACCGGCTGCTGTGGAAGCTCTAGCATATCCTTCAGGCATTGGATAAGCGCTTTGTCATCGGGCAACCGCGATCCATTATCGCAGGCGGAATAGAGGCGAGAAAGGATTTCGTAGCATGGATCTGACTTTGCGCAGAGTTGCACGAGGAGGGACGACAGTAAACCACGGACGTCCTGCTTTGCCGTATTTCTGAAGTCGAAGTAATAGAATGCAGTCGAGCCCAATCCCGCGTCACGTAAAGCCATAGCCTCCTCGACAATGGTGGAACTAGACGACATATATTATTATTAATCGGGCTTTCCAAGGTATACGGTGGCGCCCACCATAGAATGCTCTTCCCCGATCCCGCTATAGTGACGAGCTGCCGTCAGTTGCTGGAGACAAAAGGACGAATCACATACGTTTGCCATGGATCCATAGTAGGCAACCGTTCGCATTCCAGTTCTCGAAGGTGCTGCCTCGGGTAAACCACACTGCAGATCCATCAAGATTGTCTCTGCGCGCAATCACTTGATTTTCTGACGGGTCTGGCGGAGAAAGCCAATTTCTAGATTTCTCGTGCAAGCGGTCACCTGCGAGGCGAATTCGCCCATCAGAGCCATGTATAATTAATGGATGAGACAACACACGGTTCATTTTGTTCATTTCGTTCGCCACATCCTGCATGGTAACTACCATTCGTCCATGAGCAAGGGATACGAAATATCCACATAATTTGACCATACCGAGAGTTTTTCGGATCGCACTGGTTGATGCCTCGCCGCCTAAAGGGACGAAGAACGATCAGAGGCTCGGAATCAACTATGGGGCTCAACTCACCGTCCATAACCACTTTCATATTGTTCACAAGACCGTAGACGACCTCCAAGATATGCGCATCCATCATGCGGGCCTCGTCCTGTGTGAGCCGGTCCAATCTCCGCATTATGCTTTCGATCTCGCTGTCCCCTAAAAGCTTCTTTGCGAATTGCTCTGTAAGGAGGTCAGTACTAGTAACCTATAGACTCGGACACGGCAAGGATAACGCTCACTGAATCGCCCTTGTTTGACCTGTTTCTTCGCCTGGGCAAGGATGGAAAGTAATTCGACCATTATCTTCGCAATTATCTCTGTCATCAAAGGGCTCAAAGGTATCTTGGTATATATTTCGAGGCGTTTGAGGAAGCTCCCAACACATTCAAAGAGTTCAAGGAGGGCGTCATAACTAGCACTGACTCCCTCAGCCGCCTGACATGAATTGGTATCAGAGGGACGGATGGTCGGTGACTCGATAAGGGCCAGGAAAAATACGGACGGTGAAGAGGACGTTGATGCCGACGAAGATCAGTTTTGCAGGTTGGAATGGAACCTGGCGGAGAGTGAAAAAAAAATAGAGAAGGAAAGGGATTATTCGCGGCTTACCAGACCGGCGGCCTCGCCAAGGATTGCAGAAAAGGCGTGAACAAATTGTATCACCGGGCTGAGGCAATCGATGAACTTCCGATTTTGGTCCCGATAGTCTTTGAACACTTTCACGTTCTCTTGAAGTAGTAGGAGGATGGAACCGGGGGAGTCACAGCCACGGACCTTTTCAGCGAATGGAATTTCTTTTAGATTTGTCCCAGTCTGCTCCGCATATTTATCCAGTGCATCGAGAATCAATTGAAAACTGAGCATCGCCGGCTGAAAGGAGAGCCACCGTATTCGAGACTGGAGAGATGGAAAGTTGGAAGTGGTCGCAGTGTGCGCGGCAGCACTCAAGGCGCAACCGGAACAGTCACTTGACTAAAGGCTGTGTAACGAACTCAGATACCTTATCAGGTACAAGATCTTGGGATGATACAGTAGGGCGCTTGATTGCAACACCGTAATCGATTCACGAGTGTCGAGACAGATGACCGTCATCGAAGGCGAGTTCACCGAGCAAAGATCATCCGGAATCAAACTAGCAACGATACGTCTGAAATCCTGCGGATTGAACGGGACAGTTGCCTACATATTATGATTCCGAGTCCCAATCTAGGTCCCAATTGCCGAGTCCGAGTCCGCAACATTTGAGTCTTGAAGCTTGATGGATGTTTCTTGTCAAGTTTCTTGTTTTCTATTTGTACGAGGAAATACAAAAGTAAACACGAGGAAAGAAACCTCGTAAGTCCCCCAACCCCCTCCTGCAGTTATGGAGCGTATGAGTAGAGTAATGTGCAAAACAAGATGGCTCGAGAGGAAAGTCGCCCTTCGGCAGTTTGCGAAGACGTGCATATTTATCGCTTAGTGCGAATGACAAAATTGATCTCACGCTACTTGTTTTAAATCGCTGTAGACCCCCCCCCCCCCCTCAGGTAGAAATGCAGACTAGTCCGACTAGAACCCCTTGCACTCGGTTGTGGAGAAAGCGGTCAGGCAGCTCGGGCTGTGAGATGATCATGAGTGCGCAAAAACTCGGCGAAAAGTTACACAAAGATGGTCAAAGAAAAATACTGTATCTAGGTGGCTCCGCGGCTCCATCTCCATTCTGATGTTTTCGCCCCGACTTCAACTCAACTCCGGCGAGACGCACCGTGTAAGCTTTGCATCTCAAGTAGGTTTTGGGACTTTCCGGACACCTTGATTTGGAAGCTCGTTGTATCGTAGCACCATTCCGCTAGCCTCCAGTGATCATGCGCTGCCACCTGTTCCTTGTGCTTTCTATCCCCTTCGCAGGGTTCTATACGCCATCACGATAAGTATACCTTACGCTCCGATCACGCCGATCGTCGAGCTTCTACCTCATACACGTCAGATCCCGGGAATGTCTCAGATAGTAGACACCTAGGGGCGCTAAATAGGGCGGCCTCAGAGCTACGGCCGCCCAAGCTCCTTCTTTATCTTATCCTAACCGCGCCCTTATAGTTCTGCTCTCACTCGCGCTACCGTATTGTCTGTCAAAGTCTTCGTTCTGTCTCTGTCTGTTCCAAGTGACATCAGCGGTGATCAGCCATCACGCTGGTGCTTACACATCCCTCCCACCATATTAGGGCAATATGCACGCGCGGGATATCGTTCCAGAAAACTGCGAAATTCTGGGCCACTCTCCCGCTGGAGCCACGACCGACCTCCACATGGCGCTCAAGTTCCAACGTGAGGGCGCCTTGGCTGATGCCCTCCTCGAGGTCAGCGGCCCCGTCCATCCAAAAAAAAGTGCGTTTGTCCACTATTCCGTTCACGACGCGTACCGTTGCGCAGTTGCAGGATAAGACACACTTGTTCAAGGAGCGGGTCGCTGAGATGGTCGCGCCGCGTCGCGCCGCACCCAGACACCTTTGAGCTCGCCAATTCTTAAGCAGCACGGAGTACCATCCTCAATGATCTCAATGACTCATGGCGGCAGCTAGCTGACTGCCAACGGCGTGCTGGTGTCCCAAGCTAACGATCTCGGCACATCTTACCAGCTCTACTGGCACCCCGCGGCGAATTCCACGGTTCTCCGCACAGGTCCCCAGCGGAGCTGCACGCAAACTTGAAAACCATCGCCTTGACGACACACTTCGGCTCGCCACGCACACGCATCTCGTCGCAGACGTTGCCCAAGCGCCCAAGCGGAGGAGCAACGGTGCTGACGTGGACGTCACACCATCGTACCTGCATTCGCTGTACAAGACAATAGGTTACATTCCCGCCGCAGCGGGTCTGAATAGACTCGGGATTTGGGGCTTCCTCGGGCAATACCCGAGCCCGGGTGACCTCAGAAATCCCGGCTCGCGGCTTACAATGAAGTTCAGTACGTGCCGGCCATAGCGTACGCAAAACCGCTCGCCTTCTAAAGCCTGAACACGCTAATCCACACCCTGACTGGTTCAACTACTTGTTGGCGGACTGCACAGTTACTCGGCGGGAGAACGCTTCCATTTACACGCGCGTTTGCTATTGTCGCCTGGGCACCACGCTTTACTTTTCCCGATTCTTTAAAACCAATGTTATGTCCCGAACCCCGAGTGACGTCGCAAAGATCGATGATAATTAAAAAGTAAATACTAGTGGTCTCATCGATCATCGTTACATAGCGCGTGTCAGGGATAAACATGAATTGGAAATCCAAGAGTAAGTGTGTAGTCCAGAAAGTGCGATTCCGTTCAAGTTGCGCCATGTTCTACCAGTAATTGTATGATCTTATTCTTCTTATTCAACCGCGCTCCTTGGAGTGGTGTAAAGTAGTGTTTTCCCAGCCCGGCTCATAGGCCGGAAGCCAGCCTAAGCCGGCACTTCAAAAGCCGGACCGGGCTGGGCCGAGGAGCGGCCCGGAAAGGCCCAAGGCTCAGGCTTCAAATTTGGAAGGCCACTTGCACGGCCCGTGGCCCAGGCTTCCGTTTTTGGGGCCGTCTCCAGCCAGGCTCAGCCACACGTTGCCACCAACCACCAACATCAACCAATGGATCCCTTGTTTGTGCATATTCAGAGTGATCCGCTTCTGTACACTTCAACTCAGCTGAGGACCATGGCTGTATTCGAGTACAAAAATTAATTTCCCCCAGATTGACCATGTCACCATGTTTGTCGCCCTAACTGTCACGTCAAATTTGTCTTCAGAAAATGCGACTTCGCATCGCGCGTCTGCGAACTTAGCTGCCGCACCTACTCCCTCGTTAGTCAACGCCCACAGATTTGGATGTGGGGTCAGTCAGGCTTGTCACCTGATCCCGTTTCAGCTCGGACGACTAAGCAACCCCCCTCTCCAAGCCCCTCTCACGCAATTGGCTTGGCCACGCCCTTTCGTCTCTGGCAAAGGTGTGGCCATTTCTCTATTTTCTTTTTCTTTTTTTACTAACCTTTGCCTTAGTTATGTTGGTATGCGCGTTGTCGCCCTTCAACGGGCTGACCCTGACTTGTCTTGTGGCGGCTTTCGCCACTCTGTCTGACCTCTCCTCTCGCATCGAAGCCTGTGCCGTGATCATGAAAGACGTGGGTAACATCATCGGGTTTGGTGGCTCATACATACATCAAATACACACGATACTTTTTACGATCACACCCTCCGCCTCTTGACCTATCGTTGCTCGGATATTCGCCAACTAGTCTGCGGTACTCGCCGACGTTGCCATCATTCTCACCAACATTCCACACTATTTTCCACAAGTAAGGGTTTTCTTTTCTTTTCTTTTCTTTTCTTTTCTTTTCTTTTCTTTTCTTTTCTTTTCTTTTCTTTTCTTTTCGTTTCTTATCTTTTCTCACTCTCACAGAGCCACGTTACCGTCGCCGCCGCCCTGCCACCCGTCAACTAGCCCCATGCGGCCGTTCATGGACACTGGCTGCTTATGATACCCACCAACTGCGGTACTCGCCGACGTCTCATTCTCACCGAGATCCATCCCCACGCTATTCTCCACAAGATAAGTTTTTCTTTTCTTTTCTGTTTTGTTTTGTATCGTTTCTCACTCTCACAGAGCCACGTCATCGTCGCTACCACCGCTCTGCCACGTGCTAGCCCCTGGCTTCCTTCCTTCGCTACACGCAAGTTCACTTTCATCACCCCACCGCGCGATTCGCGGCGCGAAAGCCCCATCCCGACGCGCAAGACCCACCGCGATACTTGCTGCGATACCACTCCCTTGTGACACCACCCAAGGCGAGCAGGTCCCCACCACTGATGACAACAGGGCAACGTCGACACGACGGCGATGATAGCTGCAAGGACAACAGCAGCAGCGTTGTCGCGGCAGCAGGACGGCAGCAGCAGCGTCGTCGCAGCAGCAGGACGACATCGACGACGCCGACGATATCAGCACCGACGACGACGGTAGCTGCAAGGACGACAGCAGCAGCGTCGTCGCAGCAGCAGGACGACATCGACGATGCCGACGATATCAGCACCGACAACGACGGCACAAGGCCCACGACCATGAATGGTGATTAGTGATTAGTTAGATTGTATTTGCTTAGTTGCGCATGGGTTTAAATATACCAAACTTGTACGCATATCTGTCTACAAGCCGTGGCTGGCTGGCCGTGGCCAGCCTAAGCCGTGTGCTTGCTGGCCGTGTCAAGCCTAAGCCCTCATGGGCCGTTGGTAGGGGCTCAGGCCTCCATGTTGTGAGGCCGTGGGCCACCAAAAGCTGGGCCGTGACCCAAATCTTCGAGCCGAGCTGGGCCGGGAAAACACTAGTGTAAAGCCGTTATGGCCAACCGCGTTGACATTGGCCCCTCGTTCGATTAACAGCTGCACGATCTCGAAGTACCCCTGAGACGACGCGTTGTGCAATGCGGTGAGGCGATTCTGACAAGTCATCTCGAGGTCGGCACCATGATCAAGTAACAACCGAACGACGTCGAGGTGTTCAGACTGAGACGACAGGACTAGCGGAGTGTGACCTCGCTCGTCACGACAATTCACATCTTCACGGCGACCAATCAGAAGGCGTACAACATCCAGTCTTCCTTCTTCTGATGCCACGTGCAATGAGGTTTTGTGGTTCTTTTTTTTTTTTTTTTTTTTTTTTTTTTTTTTTTTTTTTGGAATAGCGATATATTAGGTAGCGAAGGATAGTAACTAGGTTACCTAACAATCCTACCTAACGCGCTGATGCGAACCTCGGAGGCTCGAAAACGGGGAAAAATGCATTGACGCACACCCAGAGTGGGTAGTGTGGGACTCAAGTGCTTCAGATCTATCTGGTAGAACCTACTACCCACTAAAAAACCACGTTTCGATTCGTCCAGACAGCTGGTTGGTCGCGGTGCCTCAAGTCTGTTCCATGTGTTTGCCCGGTTTATGTCTTGGTTTATGTAATACACTTTCTGTTGACTTGGGTTGCTTGGAGCCATATTTGCTCTGTTTCTCTTTCCGTGTGTATTTTGCCACGGATATTTCTTTCACATTTCAATGTCTAAATCAGGTACACTGATTCAGTGGTAATGATTTTGAGCAGACATGGATGCTCTTGGGTCGAACCATGTTTGTGGGGGCTGCATTGATGTTGGAGCGGGCTGGGAGGCCAGTTGGGGTGAAAAAAAAAAAAAAAAAAAAACCTTGGGGCGGATGCTGCCCAAGTTTCGGGGTGTTCCCACCCACTAGAGAGTTGAGACAGTCTACGTGTCCAGAGGTTCATAGTGTTCTGATTAGCAGACTATATGTTTTATTTTGAGGGGATCACCCTCTCTATAGAGTACTCGCAGGGGAGTAGATGTGTGCTCGGGTATGCGTGGGGTGGTGGTCCCCTGGTAGGTATGTGTGAGGGCGGCGCCCTCTAGGTAACTGTGAGGATATCCTCTGGGTATGCGTAAGGTGGTATTCCTTGTGGTATATGCAGGGTATGCATGAGGTGGTATTCCTCGTGGTATGCAGGGGGGGCGCCTGGTGTGGGAAAACCCGACCATGGTGGTGGTTGCGGTTCAACCCCCCCCGAGGTTTTGCGGTTCCCGTGCCAAGGATTGACAGGTTCGGGCGGGCCGAAGCGCTTGGCCAGAGGCCATGTGATTTCCCACTGCCAGAAGCGAGGCGCCAAGTCGAAGGGAGAGCTGCCCCGTTTATCCCGCGCGTCGATATCCGACCCCATCTCCAGTAACATCTCCACAATATCTAGGTAACCCCTATTTGCCGCTACGTGTAGGGATGTCTGCCCATGCCGATCTCTTGAGCCCACGTTTGACCCACGCTTGATGAGAAAATGCGCGATTTCGAGCTTTCCTTTATCTAATGCGCAATGTAGCGGTGTTTCCTGGGATTTGTTTTGCCTATTGACATCTGCGCCGTGCCCAACCAACAACTCCGTGACCTCGAGACGACCATTGGCCGATGCGCAATATAGCGGTGTTTCCTGGGATTTGTTTTGCCTATTGACGTCTGCGCCGTGCCCGACCAGCAACTCCGCGACCTTGAGATGACCATAGGCCGACGCACCATGCAGTGGAGACCCAGTATAAGCATCCAAGACATTCATATCTGCTCCACGCTCGACGAGGAAACCAACAGCGTCGAGCTTCCCATGGTGCGACGCGAGGTGCAAGGGAGTTACCTGGTTTGCATCCCGCACATTGACGTCTTCGCCCCCTTTAAGTAGTATTTCCATGAGATCGAGAGCTCCATGTCGTGACGCATGGTGCAACGGAGTACAGCCGGTCCGATCTTTGGACATGATATTGGCGCCATGCTTGATCAAGAAGCGCGCGACATCGAAGTTTCCTTCGCACAACGCCAGGTGTAGTGGCGTTTTTTGGTCATGGTTCGTCTTATCCAGGGCGGAACCGCGTTGAATTAGCAATTGAACGGTGTCGAGGAACCCCACTTTTGATGCCTCATGCAATGGAGGGTCAAAGCTTTCTCCCTTCTGCCGTCCATTTGGGTCAGCGCCGTGATCGAGTAAGACTTCAATGACGCGGAGTCTGCCATTCGTTGATGCCAGCCACAATGATATCGATATCTCGAATTCGCGGTCGAATTCGCGGGAAGCTACATCAGCGTCGCTCTCGATTAAAACGCGCACAACCTCCTCGTGTCCGCGTGCTGATGCTGTCATTAATGCAGTTTGGTGTTTGCGATCAGGGAAGTCGGATAAACCACGGTCAAGCAAAAGTTTCGCGACGTGAGAATGCCCACCCCGTGATGTTGCTTCCAATGGAGACTCAGCGCCTTGTTTCTGCGCATCTATGTCCGCTCCGTGCTCCAGTAGTAACCGGCAGACCTCCAGTTGACCAGCCAACGCCGAAAAATACAACGGGGTGAAGGCCAAGGTGTAGAAGCCCTCCTTCTTGTACTTCTTGACGTTGATGTCTGCTTGGTGCTCGAGTAATAACTGCACCGCCTCACGATCACCGCCTAATGACGCGCTGTGCAATGGACTGAACCCGTCCATACCCGGTGCATTGATATCCGCACCATGCCGAAGTAATGCACGAGAAGTATCAAACTCTCGGTTGGCAAGCGAAGCATACAAGGGGGTCACGTAATGACCGCCCCTAGCATTGACATCCCCTGGACGGGTGGCTGCGAGGTATTCTACAATGCAGGGTAAACCAC
This sequence comes from Lactarius deliciosus, assembly GCA_021525775.1. Taxonomy (NCBI): domain Eukaryota; kingdom Fungi; phylum Basidiomycota; class Agaricomycetes; order Russulales; family Russulaceae; genus Lactarius; species Lactarius deliciosus. The sequence continues at coordinate 60,654 of JAKELK010000252.1, forward strand.
AGAGTGAAGCGTAGTATAATGGAGATGCCCCTGGTTGATTTGGGCGCGTCATTGCCATTTGTTTTTCCCAAGGATGATCAAAGTCGTACATCCAGATCCATGCCGCAAAGTGTGGCGCGTTCTGGTCGAAGAGACGCTTCATGAAATCCTGGATATTCGGTGACTCGCCTTCAAATTTGGCATGGTCGATCCAGTGCCGAGCCGCGTAGATAGCAAGTGGATGTTTTTCCACCGCACTCTTGTTGACTTGGCCATCAAGGCTAAATAAGACATTGAGGGAGAGTCGCGCAAGAGCATTGTGTGCAGAATGAAGGAGGATATGATAGCGAGAGAGACGCTTGTCTGCATTGGCAAGACGGTCGGACGTCAGAAATTCCCTGACGGTGAAATGCGTAAATTGAACGACCGGAAAGCCATCGACGTTGATGACAGTGATTAGACTTGAACAAGCCGATATCAAGGCATTCTGTGCATCTTCAGAGCGCCAATCGATATGGTCCTCTGAATCACGTCCGGTGTCCAATAGAACGGCAAGGACCTCTGCGAGCTCTGCAAGGCGAAGTGGGCGGACGGAGGCGCAGAGGCACTGAAATAGGCAGTGGGCGTATTCATGATTGTCCTCATCGATTCCTAGCAGGATCCGCTCATACGTTTCATCCAAGGTCCGAGGCAACTCCTTCAGGGCCCGCGCAATCGTCCCTGGAATGCGGCGACGCAATGCTTCCAGTTGGCAAATAACCCATTGGAACCTATGGTCAAATGAGAAATGGTTGAGGTCTAGTAATGACGATTACTTACATGCCGTCTGCCCTCTCAGAGATCGTATCGACAACCAGTTTCTTATCTTCTGCACTCCATTTTCGCGACTGGACAACAGAGGTGACATACTCAATCATTTCCTGCTTTTGACCATCTTCGTCATGAAGAGAAACAGTATGAGATGCCAAAGGTGCAAGAGTATCCAGGATATCGGCTTCGGGGCGACTGGTCACACAGACGCGAAGATTGGAGACGGGTAATTTGACAAGGTTCTTTATGAGCTCGAGGACCCGTTCGCGTGGAGACACTACTCCAGAGGTGTTGAGGCACTCGTCGAGAGCATCTATGACGAGATAAATCGCCGGCTGCTTAGGGAGCTGTAGCATGTCCTTCAGGCATTGGAAAAGCGCTTTATCATCTGGCAACCGTGATCCATTATCGTAGCTGAAAAAAAGGTAAGAGAGGATGCTGTAGCAAGAGTCTGATTTGGCGCCGGCAGAGCTGCACGAGAAGGGATGATAGTAAACCACGGACGTCCTGCTTTGTCGTATTTCTGAAGTCAAAGTAGTAATAAGCTGTCAAGCCCAATCCCGCGTCACGTAGTGCCATTGACTCTTCGATGATGGTAGAACTGTTGCCAATATGAATAGAGCTGGATGAGGTAAACGGATGAGGCGCCTCATCAGCAAAACAATTCGGGAATTGGAAGCGGTTGTAAGTGCTTGTAAGCTGTCGCAACTTCCGCAAGCGGCCCAACTCAGGGCTGAAGTTGCAAGAGCTCACATACGCTCACACAATGATGTCGTTTCATAATTCATTACAATTGTCGCTTAAAATTGCAATTGTCTCACAGATTGTAACCAATTCCGTGACTTACAATACCTATCATGTCTTGGCATGGGTTGTTGGTAATTTCGTAGGTTGTGAGTTCTTCGGAGCGTCCTCGAAAATTGGAGGTATTTCTGGTCGGTTGTGCGAGTTCCAAGCGCTCTTACACTCCGTAGATCAATTGAGTGAGTTCCAAGCGCTTCTGGACTTCATGGATTGATTGTACGAGTTCTAATTGCTTCTACTCTTGGTGGATCAGTTGTACCAGTTCCGAGTACTTTCGCACTTCGTAGATCGAGTGAGTAAGTCCCAAGTGCTTCCGCACTTAGTCGTTAGTCATAATTAATTCTAAGCATGTCTCCGGATTGTCAGCTGTTCCGAATGATTTCCCGGGTTACAAGTGCTTAGACAGCTCAGGTGCACCCCTCGGAGTTACAAGCCTTACAAATACTTATTATCATTGGGGATTCTCACGTGGTATTTGCAATCGGGTACAACTACTTCGGACGTAGGGAACATAATGGCAATGAAATATCACTGATTGCGTCGACGCTGTGGTGGGACGACGTTAGTGTTTGTTTGTTTGGGCTGCATAAAACCTACCTTGCCGGATTTTTTTTTCGCAGTCCTCGGCTGTGGCCGCCGAGCGCCAGGAAGTTCTTGGTCGCTGTCGTTCTCATCGCCTGTGCCTTCGTCCTCTGGGTGTGCCCGGGAACTCCGCTTCCGGGACTGTCTCGCAGGTACGTCCCCTTCGCTGTCTTCGTCCAATCTGCCACCATCACCAATTTCTTCAGGGCCTCGCGTGGTTGGTGTGGTCTGGTGTTGGAATGACGAGGATGCTTCTTCATCCCCAGGCACTTCATCTGACGGTTGGGTTAAAGGTGAAGATAGTCGTTCTGATGGGCTAAACGTCAGTAATGAAGTCTGTGATATACCGGTGCACTCACCCTCATTATAGGCCGCCGCCTCTTCAATGCGACGTTGTGCAGCTTGGGCCTTCGCTCTGGCTAAGGTGCCATTGCTAGTATTTCCTGAGGTCGATCCCATAGATGTGAGGCCATTCCTGTGGCCGAACACATGTCTGTGAACGATATCTGTGAGTTCCGTGGTCCACAATGGGGATGAGTGCTTACAAGTTCCACCAAGAGATGGTTTCTCGCGTCCAATCTTGGTCCACCTCGAAGAGTCCAAAGAGCGTCTCAGCAAAGGTGTCATAGTCGAAAGGACCTTCTTTGCAGGACCATGTTTGCTGGGAGCTGATCGAAAACCGGGCCTATCTTGGTGTCACGTCTAAGTAAAGTGATGACATCAGCATAGACTTGCCTGGATTGCCGTATACACGAGTGCGGGCACCGTTACTGTTGTCATGCCATATTTCTTGGACAAGCCGGCATGGACAGACTTTGTCGTTGTCGAAGGTTCTTCCATAGCACTCCCAGCGGCAATGAAGATTGTTCGGAAGCACTGAGAAGGTGTCAAATCGCGCTCTACTATGATTGACTCGGAGAATCACATACCCGCACAAGGAAATACCCTCGCATGAACCCCTCGAGGAGATTATCTGGATTATAGTAATCTGGGTCCTCGTACAAAAATGCTGGCAGAAGGTCAGCTGTCACATTGTATTCGTTGTTCACATCATTGATTTTTTCTACGACACTATCTGTGGTGATTAGTAATTGATGGTCGTAGACCGGTGTACTGACTCTGCGGGATCGAGGTTGTACGCGTCCAGATAATCTATTGGTATTAGCATCCTTCCCAGGTCGTCGTGGTTGAAACCTCGATCCGACTTGGAGTCGATGCTCAGGTTGAATGGGGTTTGACTCGTACTGGCCAGCCTTCCTGCAAGTCCTTTGAGCGTGTGGGCGTCGCTGGATTGTGCCGTTCGCATCCCCAGTTGGAGCTGTAAAATAGAGTCAGGCATATATATGCATGAATTGGAAAAAAAAACTTACATCTTCGGAAACTTTGCGTGGTACCTTGCCGTGCTGCTCCAAGAGTGTCTGTAACCTGGGGCAGAACGCCATTACTTTCTCACAGTATTCTGTGTATCGACGGATCCCTTCTTTGCTCCTGTGTTCCTTCTTTAGATAGTGACGCTTGTATGCGCATATAACACTTACAATCGAATCCCCTCAGGGTTGCTTCCAGGGTTCAAGTTTTCCTGAGCGATGACAAGGATATTTGATATGGATGCGAACGGATGTACACATCTCTTGATGTAGCGGCCAGTATTCACAAAGACGAGCTCATCGTCTTCTTGGTTACCGTCTCTGCTAGCATATATCAGCATATAATACGATATACGAGCCAAGGTACTTACGATCTTTCGTCACATTGGCCAGCACGGGCAGGCACCCCTTCAGTGGTCCCATCGTGGCTAGGGTTTGGGGGCATATGAGAGCTTGTTGGAGGAGAGTGGTCAGCAACTACGGAAAAGGAGAATAAGTTGGGTGTGCACCCGTCGTACCCAAAACATTTCTTATCAAGAGCCCTGGGTAGTCATGTGATGAAGATCATCGAAAGCGTTTTAGCAAAGCGCAAATAGGCGTGTAATTTACCTTTTATTGCCTTTTATGAACATGGAGTGCCTTCTTCAAAGATTTTGTCCTGGGCCCCTGTGTCGTACTGTGGGGTTAATGTCCCACCCATCGTGGATCTGCAATATGGAGATATTGTTAAGTTTCATTGGCAGATTTGTATCGCCAGTATATACTGGTCCTGCCAAATAATATCAACACCCGGTCACTGTGACCTGCGTGGGCAGAGAGTAATCGAGGTTGCGGATGTATGACGCCCCAATGAAGCGGCCAATATCATGGGGCGTGCCTGACGTCTTCTTGAGGCCACTTGGACGTCTCACTAGGCACGTGTCATTTGGGTGGGACAGGAATGGAGTTTTAATATATCATAATGTGCTCGGTCAGTTCCGAACACTCTTTTCCCTCGATTTCTTACTTGCCTGTGCGTGGAGTCATACCAACACAAGTGACAGTCTATTTACCTTGAAAAGGCCAGGTCCGAGAAGCACCCCGCATCTATTTGAGGTGAGTGGCCGCCACCCGGTAAGAGGCTAACTCGGGTACATACCTTGGATGCCTGCTTCGCCCTCATTCACGATATCCAGTGCGCCTTCCGCACCAGACGTAAGAGCACCGCCCTCCTTTTTGACATCAAGGGCTTCTTCTATCACGTCCATCGGGGGAGAATGGTGGCAACGCTGGGTGCTGGTATGTCGCAAAGGTCGTTTCACGCAGGTGGAATCAGACTGCCGACAGACTTCAACAGATGTGGGCTCACTTCAAAAAGGACGTTGACACGAGGGCGTCGCACTGAGGTGAGTATGCGCTGCTCTGCATGAGACACACCTCGTTCATGATATCACAAAGACGTCGTCCAGCAATTGACAACCAAGTTCTCAGTTGCTCACGCAACCGCATATTAGCAGCCATAGCCGATATCTTGTTCGCGTAGCAAGTCACGTAGCCATATGAATATATGCTTTTGAGAGAACAGACTACTAAGTTAGCTTAAGATTTAAGACCGATCCGGCGCCTCTCCTGTTCATCTTCGCTCGTTTCGGGCTCCGTAAGCGAACTATTGAGGCCGTTGTGTGACGAGGTGAGTTCATCGTAAATGTCCCTTGGAATCGGGGGAAGCACTAACAGGTCTTGGCCACCAAACACCTGTTGCGGGTACCCGGTGACCACAAGGCGAGAGGGTCCCGCCTCGGCCTTCGCCTGTTTCTCGGGTACTTTCCCCGTCTGTTTGCACCTCGGATCGCAAGGGAGCTTCTTGGCATCGCCTGAATGGGTTTCGCCTCGGGGTGGCGTAAGCTCGGTCAATGCTCGAGGTGTCATGTTAGCGTCATCAATCTTTTGGGGGGTAGGGTGGATACAGATGTTCTTGGAGACGTCGAGATAAGTACTATCAGACTATGATACGTAGATAAGTACTCACGACTCGGCTGACTTCTGGAGGAACCAGCACCAAAGCGATCATGGGCGTCCCGAGTGATGCCGCGCACACAGACAGGTTCAGATCAAGATGGGATACAGGAGGAGCCATCTGCAGGCCGAGGGACTTGGGTATGGGTTCTTATATGTGAACGCGTGAACAACGGTCGCTGATCACTTTTGACAGATGCACGGAGCGTTTTGCGAACCATTTAATGCGACGATACGACATAGTAGGTACCCTTCCATATCACCGCCCTTTCCCAAGCTATCTCCCAACTGACGAGTCATGGCACAGACTTGCGCGTCCTGTGGTAGGCAGTTTTCAAACAACGTCTCGCTCGATAGGCACGGAGCAAAATGCCCAAAGAGGCAAAGAAGGTTATCACCGATACTGAACATGAACACACAGCAACCGGAAGGGAGCACGTCCGAGTCACACACACGGAAACGTGCCCGCATTGAACCCGCAGACGTGGACGATGCCGGACCAAGTAACGTCGATGCATACGAAGAACCTCCCCCTACACGTTCGGCACGCTCGGGTCGTACAGTTCGCATACCCCGGAGGCTCATGGACTATGTACCTCATGGTGACATGTCCTTAGCCCATGTACCACCCCGTGCACCTACTCCCTCCGAGCGCGATGACCGCTCAGCTACCCCGACGATCAATGAGACTCCCACCGCGGATCTACAACCTCACCCGTTCCAAACTCTAGCCAATAAGCTGGGTGTCTTGAGAAGATACACCCACACACCAACCTGGCACCCGAAACACGAGGAAAGATTAGACCTCGTGTGTGACTCACCCTCTACAGATGTTCCGCCTCCCCCTGTCACTAGAGATGCAATACACGAGATTTCACACGCTACGTCCGATCCGTTTGCGCCATTTCCCAACTTTAGCACTGCAATATACACTGCGGCGTACTTCTCTGGTATGGATACCAAATCTGAGGAACACGCGACTTTCTTGGCGAAGAAAATGCGGCATCCCAAATTCAATTTGGAGGACCTGGGGGACTTCAATGCACATGCGGAAAACGTGCGCCTGGACAAATACCTCAAGAACGGAACGCACCCCTTCCAAACAAAAGATGGCTGGCAGGAAGCCACTGTCCGCATCCGCCTCCCAGTAGAAGGGAGGCAATTCAGTTCAGAGGATGACGCACCAACGCTACCAATACATCGCCTCTTCCATCGTTCGATCACCGACGTTGTTAGATCCGTCTGCGCCTCCAAGACGGCAGAGTCATTCCACTTCACACCGTTTACTATGCACTGGTCCCCCAACCCAGACAACCCACTCGAGCTTGAGCGAATATATGCCGATATGTACATGTCAGACACGATGATCCGGATACAGACTGAGATCAACAATATCCCTAGACTGGAAGGCGATACCCAAGGTGATACCAAGGAGCGTGTAGCGCTGGGGCTCATGCTAGCCTCGGATTCTGCACAACTCACAAATTTTGGGTCGGCCTCAGTGTGGCCGGTCTACCTTATGTTCGCCAATCAGCCCAAGCAAGAGAGGGTGAGACCTTCGTGTCATGCGGTGCATCACCTTGCATACGTGCCCTCAGTAAGTGTTCTCGCTGTCAATTCATCTATCCGGCAGTTCACTAACAACGACCGTAGCTCGGACAAGACTTTGCTAGTCGGTATCAGCAGATTACTGACAAAGCGCCATCGCCCGCAATTGAAACCCACTGCAAGCGCGAGCTGATGCACGCTGTGTGGAGTCACATCATGGACTCGGACTTCATCGAGGGTTGCACAAACGGCCTTACGATCCGATGCGCCGACGGCATTGAGCGGGTATTCTATCTTCGTATAGTGACATATTCCGCCGACTATCCCGAGAAGTAAGTCAAATAATCGCGTCCAAGTTCTTCCAATGATACTGATAAAAAGGGCAAGAATCCTTTTGGCTACGATCAAAAATCTCGGACGGTTCCCTTGCCCGCGATGTCTCACCAAAAAGAAGGATATACACGACCTAGGTACACCACAAGACGCTCAACATCGCAAGAGGATCCGCGCCGACAATGATCGTCGACGTCGAGACGTTGAGAGGGCACGCAAACAGATGTTTGAGAAGGGGTGTCCAATCCCAAACGCGCCAGTCCAACGGATCCTCGGAGACCGCTCCATGGTGCCGACCCGGGTACAACTTGAATCAATATTCTTCTACTGCAAGCTACTAACGCTCAACAGAATGCATTCTCGGAAAAACTGGCCGGGATCGGCCAGGACTACCACGACTTTTTCGTCGTGGATCTTCTTCACGAGTTTGAGATTGGGATCTGGAAGTCTGTACTCACTCATTTGATCCGAATGCTATATGCAATCCCAGGCGGTGAGGATCGCGTAGCAATTCTAGACGACAGGCCAGTCTGTGCTACAACTCCATATGACGCAGAGTACTAAAACTTTACACAGATTTCATAGCATGCCAACTTTCGGTCGCGACACAATTCGCAAGCTCCCAGGAAACGTCTCGGAACTCAAAAAACTGGCTGCCCGTGACTACGAAGATATTTTACAGGTACGCGTTCTCCGGCGTGATGATCTCGGGCTGATCGACAATCAGTGCTCAATTCCAGCCTTTGACGGGCTGTTTCGGGACGAGGACAACAGGAGCATCAACGAACTCCTATTTTTACTCGTCACTTGGCACGCATATGCCAAACTGCGCCTGCATACTGACACAACGTTGCATATGTTCGAGACGGTTAGCAAAGCCCTCTGCCAGGCACTAAGGCACTTTGCGACTGTGACAAGTCCTCAATACATGACAAAGGAACTCCCTCGAGAAACCGACGCACGTATCGCGCGTCAACGAGCTCAAGCAACAACGCGCAACACGCAGGCAAAGCAAAGCGCGAACAAAACGGTCAAAGTCAAGAAGGCCAAGCGGTTCAATATGACCACGTACAAGCTTCACTGCATACCTGATTACCCAGATGCAATCCGGAGATATGGGACGACAGATTCATACAGCACTCAGACGGTAAGCTTGTTCTGTCCTATCCCTGAACATGTGGCTCGACCGATCGTTGCAGAGCGAGCTCGCGCATCGTCTTTCCAAGATGTGGTATAGGACATCCAACAAGAACCGCGGATTTATTGGTCAGATCGCTAGCAAGGAGAGCCGCACGCGGTTCTATGCTGCGATGTTTGAGGAGTTGGCTGTCAACTCGGCACCGGCTCCATCCACCTCCGAAGCAAGACATCCACAGCCACAACCCGAAGACGGGGAAGGTGTGCTGAGAAACCCCAGCGAACGTTATTGGATGCCCAAGACGTATGCATCTTGCAGAAACCTCACAGAGTGGCTTATCGACAACCAGGCTGACCGTGCTCTTCACGTGAGTCTAAAGTCCCTCAGCCGTGGTCTCATAGACACTAATACCGGTCCTCGAATAGGACTTTCGCCTTCGATTGCTTGATCACTTGTTGGCACGCATCAAAGGAACACCATATGCCGGGGATGAACACAATTTCACAAGTCGAGAACGCAATAACGTCATAATTGATCAGAACCGAATATACGAACACAAGACCATTCGGTTCAAGTCAACGACGTACGACGCACGCAGAATGGAAGAGTCTGCTAATCCCCGTACCCACGCAGATATCATGGTTCTGTCGCATGAAGACGGTGAAGGGCGGCCAGCGTTTCCCTACTGGCACGCGAGAATCATTGGCATCTACCACTTTATGGTGCGCAAGCGGATTGAAGGAGCGACAGGACTTAGCCCCCCTTCACAGATGGATGTCCTATTTGTTCGTTGGCTTGGTTTTGACTCCCCTGATGGACAGAGCGGTTGGCGTGCACAGCAGATGCACAAAGTCGGCTTTCTCCCCGATACCGACTTACATGGACCCGCTTTTGGTTTCCTAGACCCAAGTGAAGTAATTCGGATGGTACATTTAATCCCAGACTTCACTTCCATTCGTACGAAGGAGCTACTGACCGGACAATCCATGGCCATACAAGACCCTCATCCAGATGGGGAGTACCCCGTGTATTATGTCGCCATGTATGTGCCACATATTTCCTAATTCAGTGTGTCAACTCTTGTCTAGGTTTTCGGACAGAGACCTTTTCATGAGATACCGCGGAGGAGGGGTAGGCCATTTGGCAACTCGGCAGTGCAGCAAGACCTTGCTTGCGGACGAGCACACGTTGGTGGCAGAGTCACAAGTTGACGATGATATGCCCGAGCCCACTGGAGATCAGGAGACTGAGTCAGAAGACTCGGACGAGGCAGAGAACGAGGGCGACGAAGACGAAGACTTGGCTGATGCAGAAAATGAAAGCGACAAAGACTTGGATGCCGCCGCGGGTAACTTGTTCTCGGGCGCAATAAATGATACAGACGCTGTTAACGTAGCCGGATTTGCGACACTGTAATCTTTTTGTTCTAAGGGGATTCGTAAACGGTAGGATACTTGACGTACTTAAATGTTTGGCCAGCATGTTGTCGCTTTACAAAGTCCCAAGGCCGCGCGCCCCATGGAATCCTCTGCTATACAGAGACCTATTTTTATTATTATTGATAACCAACCGATATAAGGGATTTCGTGTGTGATTATAGTAAAATTACAGCAACTTGCAAGGGGTAATAGTCGGGCCACAAGAATTATGAAAGGCTTGCAAGTGCTCACAACGCAACCGCCAATAATTGGAAGCGCTTACAATGCAACCGTAGGGATTGTATTCATATTATCAGTACTTGTAGATCGACCCAAAAATTGTAAGCTATTCTGGTCTTATTGCAAGCGATTCTAAGATTGCCATAACACTTAGATTCCAGGCAAATTAATTCTCGTAACGACAAGTGCCTAAATTTTCAATTTATTTTGCTGATGCTACCATAAAATGCTCTTTCCCGATCCCGCTACGGCAATGGGCTGCTGTCAGCTGCCAGGAACGAAAGGAAGATTTTGGGCTCGCGTACGATTACCAAGAATCCACAGAAGACAACCCTTCGCATTCCACTCCTTGAAGATGTTGCCTCGGGTAAACCACACCGCCGATCCATCACGAATATCTCTGCGTGCAATCACTTGATTTTCCGACGGGTCTGGGGGAGAAAGCCAACTTCTAGAGTTCTCGTGCAAACGATCACCTGTAAGACGAGTTCACCCTTTGGAGCCATGCAAGGTAGATGAGAAAACACACGGCTCATTTTGTTGATTTCGTTTACTATATCTTGCATGATAACTGGGACACATTCGTGAGCGTGGGATACGGTACTACCCCCGAATAGTCTGGACATACCGAGAGTCTTTCGAATCTCACTGGTTGATACCTCACCACCTACACAAATGACGGTCTGATCATATGTTCTGAATCAACCAAGGGGTCCCACTCACCATCCATAACCACTTTCATATTGTTCATAAGACTATGGACAACCTCCAAGATGTGCGCATCTGTCATGCGAGCCTCGTCCTGCGTGAGCCGATCCAATCTACGCAGTATGCTTTCGATTTCGCTGTCCCCAAGCAACTTCTTTGCAAATTTCTCTGTATTGATTTAAAGAACAAGACTTGGAACAAGAACCAATATACGTGGTAAGGAAGCGCTTACTGAATCGCCCTTGCTTGATTTGTTTCTTCGCCTGCGAAAGGATAGAAAGTAATTCGATCATTATCTTCACGATTATCTCCGTCATCGAAGAGCTCAAAGTGATCTGGGTATAAATTTCGAGGCGTTTGAGGAAGTTTCCGATGCACTCAAAGAGTTCAAGGAGAGCATCATAGCTCGCGCTGTGTTACGCATTTATTCACCATTCTCGAACCTTCTCGTAGCAGCCTAACATGTCGACTCACATTCTGTAACCTTTGGCTGCTTTCTCACATAATGATCAGCCATCAATTCCATCATTGATGGGCCACCCGACGGGCAGAACCCCTCATGACTCATGGGCCAACCGACGTCGGCCGATGTCCCAGATTTTTCCAGAATTCATGGACCACCCGACATCGGTTCGGAGTATTTTTGATCAGGAGCGATATCTGTCCATGGAAAACATGTAGAGAGATAAAACACCTGAACAAAGTGCAATATGACAGATGGAAGACATAATCCCAGTCCATAGATGACAGTATGTAAAATGTAAACCCCCAGCTGCAGGGGAATCGCAAATGGATGGAACATAGGGTGTAATATATATGTGCCCAGCTGCAGGGGAACTCCCAGATGGATGGAACATTGAGTTTCCGTCCATGGAAGCAACCAGACAGGTAAAACACCCGAAATACATTCCAATGGGACTGGAAAGGGTATGGGACATTGTATCCAAGTACATGGAACATAGGATGTAATATATAAGTCCCCAGCTGCAGGGGAACTCCCAGATGGACGGAACATTGAGTTTCCGTCCGTGGAAGCAAGCAGACATGTAAAACACCCGAAATACATTCCAGTGGGACTGGTAAGGGTATAGGACACTGGATCTGAGTGCATGGATCATAGGATGTAATATATAAGTCCCCAGCTGCAGGGGAACTCTCAGACAGACGGAACATTGAGTTTCCATCTGTGGAAGCAACCACACATGTAAAACACCCGAAACTCATTCCAGTGGGACTGGTAAGTACATGGGACACTGGGTCTGAGTCCATGGATCATAGGATGTAATATATAAGTCCCCAGCTGCAGGGGAACTCCCAGACAGACGGAACATTGAGTTTCCGTCCATGGAGGCAAGCAGATATGTAAAACACCCGAAACTCATTCCAGTGGGAGTGGTAGGTGCATGGGACACTGGATCTGAGTCCATGGATCATAGGATATAATATATAAGTCCCCAGCTGCAGGGGAACTCTCAGACAGACAGAACATTGAGTTTCCATCCGTGGAAGCAACCACACATGTAAAACACCCAAAACTCATTCCAGTGGGACTGGTAAGTACATGGGACACTGGGTCTGAGTCCATGGATCATAGGATGTAATATATAAGTCCCCAGCTGCAGGGGAACTCCCAGACAGACGGAACATTGAGTTTCCGTCCATGGAGGCAAGCAGACATGTAAAACACCCGAAACTCATTCCAGTGGGAGTGGTAGGTGCATGGGACACTGGATCTGAGTCCATGGATCATAGGATGTAATATATAAGTCCCCAGCTGTAGGGGAGCACCCAGATGGATGGAACATTGAGTTTCCGTCCGTGGAGGCAACCACACATGTAGAGCACCCAAAACTCATTCCAGTGGGACTGGTAAGGGTATGGGACACTGGATCTGAGTCCATGGATCATAGGATATAATATATAAGTCCCCAGCTGCAGGGGAACTCCCAGATGGATGGAACATTGAGTTTCCATCTGTGGAAGCAAGCAGACATGTAAAACACCCGAAATACATTCTAGTGGGACTGGGAAGGGTATAGGACACTGGATCTGAGTCAATGGAACATAGGATGTAATATATAAGTCCCCAGCTGCAGGGGAACTCTCAGACGGACGGAACATTGAGTTTCCATCCATGGAAGCAACCACACATGTAAAACACCCGAAACTCATTCCAGTGGGACGGGTAAGTACATGGGAAACTGGATCTGAGTCCATGGATGATAGGATATAATATATAAGTCCCAAGCTGCAGGGGAACTCCCAGATGGACGGAACATTGAGTTTCCATCCATGGAAGCAAGCAGACATGTAAAACACCCGAAATACATTCCAGTGGGACTGGTAAGGGTATAGGACACTGGATCTGACTCCATGGATCATAGGATATAATATATAAGTCCCCAGCTGCAGGGGAACTCTCAGACGGACGGAACATTGAGTTTCCGTCCGTGGAAGCAACCACACATATAAAACACTCGAAACTCATTCCAGTGGGACTGGTAAGTACATGGGAAACTGGATCTGAGTCCATGGATCATAGGATATAATATATAAGTCCCCAGCTGAAGGGGAACTCCCAGACGGACGGAACATTGAGTTTCCATCCATGGAGGCAAGCAGACATGTAAAACACCCGAACCTCATTCCAGTGGGACTGGTAAGTTCATGGGACACTGGATCTGAGTCCATGGAACATAGGATGTAATATATAAGTCCCCAGCTGCAGGGGAACACCCAGACGGACGGAACATTGAGTTTCCGTCCGTGGAGGCAACCACACATGTAAAACACCCGAAACTCATTCCAGTGGGACTGGTAAGTACATGGGACACTGAATCTGAGTCCATGGATCATAGGATGTAATATATAAGTCCCCAGCTGCAGGGGAACTCCCAGACAGACGGAAAATTGAGTTTCCGTCCATGGAGGCAAGCAGACATGTAAAACACCCGAAACTCATTCCAGTGGGAGTGGTAGGTGCATGGGACACTGGATCTGAGTCCATGGATCATAGGATGTAATATATAAGTCCCCAGCTGTAGGGGAGCACCCAGATGGATGGAACATTGAGTTTCCATCCGTGGAGGCAACCACACATGTAGAGCACCCAAAACTCATTCCAGTGGGACTGGTAAGGGTATGGGACACTGGATCTGAGTCCATGGATCATAGGATATAATATATAAGTCCCCAGCTGCAGGGGAACTCCCAGATGGATGGAACATTGAGTTTCCATCTGTGGAAGCAAGCAGACATGTAAAACACCCGAAATACATTCTAGTGGGACTGGTAAGGGTATAGGACACTGGATCTGAGTCCATGGAACATAGGATGTAATATATAAGTCCCCAGCTGCAGGGGAACTCTCAGACGGACGGAACATTGAGTTTCCGTCCATGGAAGCAACCACACATGTAAAACACCCGAAACTCATTCCAGTGGGACGGGTAAGTACATGGGAAACTGGATCTGAGTCCATGGATGATAGGATATAATATATAAGTCCCAAGCTGCAGGGGAACTCCCAGATGGACGGAACATTGAGTTTCCATCCGTGGAAGCAAGCAGACATGTAAAACACCCGAAATACATTCCAGTGGGACTGGTAAGGGTGTAACGCCACCACAGGGGCGTTAAGTACGACGTGTACTTTCGCAAGTCAACGGGATCGGAAAGGCGTGAGTCCGTTAAGACTCAGTTCGGTGATGAACAAGTACCGCTAGGCCTCCCAGGGGCACTAGGGTAATAGCAGAAGGCGAGGCTCAAGCGCAAGGGCGAGCGAAGGTGGAGACTCAAGCGAAGGTGCGAGTCGAACAAGGATCGTGAGGCAAAGACGATGTGGTATTACACAAGAAGTCAAGTCTACCGTACAAGCTAGGTAGGGCGTGACTTATATACTAGTACAGGATGTTTGCAAGTCGCAAACACATGGCGCGATCCTAGGGTACTGGCCCTAGCGAGCTAATCAAGTAATATGAAAGGGAAGTCTGTAAATGGAACAAGCGAATCCCGCGGGGGCACGTGGAGGTCAGATGGCGTCCGCGGGCTCTAAGAATCGTAAGACCGGTATCGTAATGGTCAAGCGGTGGGTGCGAGATAGAAGCTGAAGACGGAAAGGAAGTGGGTCATGGGTAAAAGTACACGCGAACGCGAGACAACATAGTAGAGGAAAAGATAAGCAGCACTTCGAGTTCGTAACAAAGGGTATAGGACACTGGATCTGAGTCCATGGATCATAGGATGTAATATATAAGTCCCCAGCTGCAGGGGAACTCTCAGACGGACGGAACATTGAGTTTCCATCCGTGGAAGCAACCACACATATAAAACACTCGAAACTCATTCCAGTGGGACTGGTAGGTACATGGGAAACTGGATCTGAGTCCATGGATCATAGGATATAATATATAAGTCCCCAGCTGAAGGGGAACTCCCAGACGGACGGAACATTGAGTTTCCGTCCATGGAGGCAAGCAGACATGTAAAACACCCGAAACTCATTCCAGTGGGACTGGTAAGTACATGGGACACTGGATCTGAGTCCATGGAACATAGGATGTAATATATAAGTCCCCAGCTGTAGGGGAACACCCAGACGGACGGAACATTGAGTTTCCGTCCGTGGAGGCAACCACACATGTAAAGCACCCAAAGCTCATTCCAGTGGGACTGGTAAGGGTATGGGACACTGGATCTGACTCCATGGATCATAGGATATAATATGTAAGTCCCCAGCTGCAGGGGAACTCCCAGATGGACGGAACATTGAGTTTCCGTCCATGGAAGCATGCAGACATGTAAAACACCCGAACTACATTCTAGTGGGACTGGTAATGGTATACGACACTGGATCTGAGTCCATGGTGTTGATAAGTGACCCGCGCGCACTTAGCGGCTCGTATGGACACGCAGATAACGGACTGCTTTAGATTAGATATACAGGACATGTAGATTAGATCATTATGATCATTACAATCTCGGACTTATTGTATTCTCTTATCTATGACATCACATGTACATGACATCATGGACTTCTCTAGACCGTCCTTGTACTATTGTCTTTGTACTTCCCTTTGTTTCTTTATCTTTATTGTGATGTCACTATGATATCATAGTCTGGACCCTTATTGTTCTATACGCCTTGTTCTCCAGAACAGCACATTCCTTTTGTCTCCTTGTAGAACAATGCGCCTTGTATTTACTGTGACCTGTGTTACTACCGTCACTTCCTGTAGCAGTATAAGTAAAGTACCATGTACGCTCTGGCACCACACCAGTTCTCATCTGTTGTGTGCCAGGTATGTCTCCCTCTATTGTATAAACACCAGTTCTCATCTGTTGTGTGCCAGACACCACCTCTGCTTCACTTGCAAGACTACTCTGTTGCTGCTTCCAGTATCACCCTCATATCTCACCACAGTCTACTTTGTCACTGTGAGTATGTCCTACATGTATACTGTTCATCAGGTTATGGGCCCTGGTGCCCAAGCCACTCCACTTGGCTGGTCACTGTGTTCCTAGGATCACACACCAGGTCAAGGTCTGTCTGGGGCCTCACCAGCCTTGCCCAAGGCAGTGGACACTGAGGCGTCAGTTGTCACTGCTGAGGAACCTCCTGTACATGTACTGCCCAGTAGTCCTACTTTCACCCCCACTGTTTTCCTAGCCCCTGCACTATGCGCAAGGAGATTGGATCTGGTAGCCCCTTAATCCATATCCAGGTGTGCATGGCCCACTGGGCTGTGTATTGTGGAGCTTAGCGCCAGCTGTCTCTGGTGCTCCACACTGGGCGCAGGATCTCCTCACCATGGGAGTGTAAAACCTGGTTCAGACTCTGGGGGGTGTTCACCTTATGGTGTTCTGCAACCAGACTCCTGCCTTGTAGCGGCAATGGGAAAGGATTCAGTGAAGCCACTTGTGGCGATGAGGCAACCAACAGGCCGAGAAGGCTGAGGTAGACAGCCTTGGGCTCTGAAAGACACCATTTCATATTCCCCCTGATGCAAACTAGCGAGCCGTGTCCTAGACACATCCTGGCTGGCAGCTGGCTCCTAGTATGGCAAAGGGATATTCCAAACCTGGGCCTAGCCCTTGTATCACTGGCATACCACAGGAGGCAGGACGCGTTAGCGTTCTGGCCTTACAGATTCACAGACAGGAGTGACTACCCCATCACATCTTGCAACTGTTTTGAAGCACTGTCGCTGACTGCTCCTCGGCGATAGATAAATCATCCCTATGTCTGGCCAATCATCTCGCGCTGCCTCGCCCACTGGTGCCACCGGTGCGGCTGTAGGCGCCACAGCAGGGGGCTCACTCCCCCCTTTTCCCACTGGGTCCACACCCTCTTCACGCATCGCCAATGCCTATGGCAACTCCTTTGGCATGCCCTCAGGCATCCACCTCAGCAGGTTTGACGGGTCAAACTGGAACGAGTGGTCTGGGACTTTAGAGGCAATCCTCACGCTGCACGAAGCGGAGGATGTATTCTACCTCCAGGTCCCTCCCTCTGGAGTCACTTCTGATGAGTGGGACTCTGTCCAGCGTCGGGCAAAGGCGTACCTCCACCTCTACCTTAAACCTGACGTCTACTCCCTCGTTGCCGACCCACTCGCCTATCCCACCTTCAAATCAAAGTGGGACAAACTGAAGGATGTCTATGCTGGTGCTAGCGGCAGCACCACCATATTTAATTTGTGGATTCAACTCACCCAAGCCCGCCTCGACGACTCTGCGCCCATGGCCTCTCAATTGGCCAAACTCAATGAGCTGCGGGTCGGCCTAACCAACGCACAGATGGGTGTCACTGACACCCAATTCTGTCTTATTCTTCTCCACGCCCTGCCAGCCTCCTATGAGGTTCTGGCATCCACCATCCTCGCCAGTGGCGCCCCCTCCAAGCTCAAGCACGCTGAAATAATTGCGCGCATTGTTTCTGAAGAGGCGCGTCGTACTGGCCCCTCCGGCTCCTCCCTCAACAAAGCTGCCCCCATTAGGCCCACAAGCAGTGGCCCACATAAGAAGAGAGACCACTCTCAACTTACCTGCCACTACTGTAACAAAAAGGGGCACATCAAGCCTGACTGCAGGCAGAGGAAGAAGGATGAAGCGGCGGGGAAGTTGAAGGACACTGGCAACAAGGCTGCCAACTCCCATGTACTAGTACCTACCACCGCCTCCATTAAGGAGGTCGATGATGAGCCCGCCATTAACTGGGCGGACAATGCAGTTGGAGTTGCCTTGTATGCTGCCTCACGTGTGCGCTGGATGATGGACAGTGGTGCTACACACCACATCACACCACATTGGTCCGATTTCAAGGACTATACCCCGTGCAAAGGTGCTGTGCGCCTTGGGGACAAGTCCACCATCGACCAAGTTGGTGTAGGCTCCGTCGTCTTCACTACGAGCCAGGGCCTTCCAATTACCCTCAGTAATGTGCTACACCTTCCACAGGTGAAGACACGCTTCTTGTCGACGCGTGCCTTAGCACAAAAGGGTGCGGAAGTGGTCTTTGACAGTGGCTCATTTAAAATATCTGTC
Organism: Lactarius deliciosus; assembly: GCA_021525775.1. Taxonomy (NCBI): domain Eukaryota; kingdom Fungi; phylum Basidiomycota; class Agaricomycetes; order Russulales; family Russulaceae; genus Lactarius; species Lactarius deliciosus. The sequence continues at coordinate 79,121 of JAKELK010000252.1, forward strand.
AAAAAGCAATGTGTAGCTGTTGGCTACTTGGAGGACAACCTCTATTGGTTGGACGCTTCAAGCATTGGCCTCAATGCTCACGTCAAAAGTGCTGCCACCACTCTTGAAATCTGGCATCAGCGCATGGGACACATCTCCTCTGCTGCTCTCAAGTCGTACGGTCCCTCTGCCACTACTGGCATGGACATTGACAGCTCTACCACGCATACTGCTGTGTGTCGTGGGTGCGAGTTGGGTAAATCCACTCGTCAACCTTTCTCTGCGTCCTCCACCAAAAGGACAACCCGCATTTTTGAGATTGTACACAGTGACCTCGCCGGTCCAATGCAAACTCAGTCCCTACAAGGCTCCGCGTACACCGCCACCTTCATAGACGACCACTCCAAGCATGCAGTGGTGTACTTCATTAAGTCGAAGGATCAGTTTGTGAAAGCGCTGCAGATGTATTTGGCCTGGGGTGAAACCCAGACATCCCATAAACTGCGCGCACTCCACTCTGACCGCGGAGGCGAGTACATGGCGAGCCAAGTACAAAACATTCTCAAGCAGAGAGGGATAGAGCATCACCTTACGATGCCAGGTTCACCACAGTCGAACGGGAAAGCCGAGCGGTTTAACCGCACCATTACGGACAAGGCAATGGCCATGTTGCACACAGCAGGCATGTCTAAAGGCTTCTGGGAGCATGCAATGAGCACTGCGGTACACATCTATAACCGCTCTCCCACCCGTACGCTCAAGTGGCGCACACCTTATGAGCTCTGGTACTCTGGCAAGGTACCAGATGTCTCACACTTGCGCATCTTCGGATGCAAGGGGTACATGCACGTACCCGCTGATAAGCGTCGCAAATTGGATGCGAAGGCCATTGAGGTCACGCTTATTGGGTTTGAGCCCGAATCAAAGGGCTATAAGCTCTGGGACCGCCAAACCCGCTCTGTCCGTTTGTCCAGGGATGTGACATTCGACGAGAGTAGCTTCCCGTCCCTCCAGGGTGCTGAGACACACCCACCACCTTCTCAAGTGGCCTCACAACCACTACCTACACCAGTAATTGCCGTACCTAGCACGTCGGCGTTACCACCACAGCGAGCACCCTCCCCTGCACACTCTGAAAGCAGTGAGGAGGATGTTGAAGACATTCTAGACCCTAAGCAAGAGCGCCCACACACGCCACCACCACCTGCCCCACCCACTCTTCCTGTCACACCTAAGCGTGAACAACCCCCTCTGACTTCTCCACCACCGCGTCAAAGTGCAACGCGCATTATGCGCAATGTCCCTCCTCCCTCACCAGATATGCCTGGTGGCTTTGAGGATCGCACACAGCGTAGTCAGCTGTTGCGTGAAATGGACAATGCACCTAGACGCTCTGCCCGTGCACCAGTGCCCAATCCCCGCTACTTCACAGCGGATAATGTGGCCACACGTGGTAGACGGCTGGGGTTTACAGAGCTGTTAGCTGCAGCTTATGTGGGAAGAGATCCTGCATCCTATGCAGAGGCCATGCGGTCTGTGGATGCAGGTGAGTGGACAACGGCGTGTCAGTATGAGATGGATGCGCTCGCCAAAAACGGCACATGGGAATTAGTAGATCTCCCGCCTAATCGCAAGGCAGTAAAATCCAAATGGGTCTTCAAGCTCAAAGCGGATGGCCGCTACAGAGCTCGCTTGGTGGCTAAGGGGTTTACGCAAATCCCTGGCATAGATTTTGATGAAACCTTCTCTCCCGTCGCACGATTCGAGTCGCTGAGATTACTTCTGGCGTTGGCCGCGCTGGAGGACTGGCACATCCATCAGATGGATGTCAAGTCTGCGTTCCTCAATGGCGTGCTTGACGAGGAGATTTACATGGAGCAACCACAAGGGTTCATCACCACTGGTGCAGAGACAAAGGTGTGTCGCCTAGTCAAGGCGATATATGGTCTCAAACAAGCCTCCCGTGCATGGAACTTGCAATTCCATGGAGTGCTACTAGCACTCGGCTTTAAGCGGACATTTGCCGATGCCGGCGTATATGTGTTGCCTCAACGAGAGGGGGATGGACCACTCTTCGTTATCGTTTACGTTGACGACATCACTATCCTGGGTGCTTCTCTGGAGAGAATCAAGCGCCTTAAGTCAGACCTTTCTGAGCGCTATGAGATGACAGATCTCGGGGAGATAGAATCATATCTTGGTATGCGCATTGTGCGCGACCGCTCCCTCAGACGCATCGAAATAGACCAGTCTGGCTATATCAAGGATGTCCTTGAACGCTTTGGCATGTCCGATGCCACACCACACTCCACACCCTTGCCCGCTGGTGCTGACGAGCACCTTCATAAATATACGGGTCAGGCTACTGCCTCTGACATTATGCACTACCAGTCACTCATTGGTAGTCTGCTGTACGTTCAGATTGGTACTAGACCGGACATTTCCTTCGCTGTGTCACGTCTGGCGCAGTACGCAGCGAATCCTTCCCCCCAACATCTGCGACTTGCGCAATATGTCCTGGCTTACTTAGTAGGCACTGTGGATATGCGGATAGTCTACGATGGCGCCAGTGGAGACGGCCTTGTTGGCTACTCTGACTCTTCCCTGGGTGACCAGGTTGACGACAGACACTCCACTTCGGGTTATGTGTTCCTTTTAGCCAATGGTGCAATAAGCTGGTCCTCGCGAAAGCAAAAGACAGTGGCCCAAAACACCACAGAGGCGGAATACATGGCCATGACCGATGCGGCCAACCAAGCCGCTTGGTATCAGAGCTTCCTTTTGGAACTCGGGTACGAGGTCGACGACCCCATCCCATTGCATGGTGACAACAAGGGTGCCATTGACTTGGCCTTGAACCCTGTCACTGGGAGGCGATCGAAGCACATTGCCATTAGGCATCATGTCATTAGGGAGTACATTGAAAAGAGGACCATCACTCTTATTAGAACCCCTACTCTGGAAATGGTTGCAGACGGCTTTACCAAGTCGCTCGCGCGCACCCTGCTCCAACAACACAATGTTGACATGGGCCTGTGCCAAATCCTAGATTGCTGATCACGGGGAGATGTTGATAAGTGACCCGCGCGCACTTAGCGGCTCATATGGACACGCAGATAACGGACTGCTTTAGATTAGATATACAGGACATGTAGATTAGATCATTATGATCATTACAATCTCGGACTTATTGTATTCTCTTATCTATGACATCACATGTACATGACATCATGGACTTCTCTAGACCGTCCTTGTACTATTGTCTTTGTACTTCCCTTTGTTTCTTTATCTTTATTGTGATGTCACTATGATATCATAGTCTGGACCCTTATTGTTCTATACGCCTTGTTCTCCAGAACAGCACATTCCTTTTGTCTCCTTGTAGAACAATGCGCCTTGTATTTACTGTGACCTGTGTTACTACCGTCACTTCCTGTAGCAGTATAAGTAAAGTACCATGTACGCTCTGGCACCACACCAGTTCTCATCTGTTGTGTGCCAGGTATGTCTCCCTCTATTGTATAAACACCAGTTCTCATCTGTTGTGTGCCAGACACCACCTCTGCTTCACTTGCAAGACTACTCTGTTGCTGCTTCCAGTATCACCCTCATATCTCACCACAGTCTACTTTGTCACTGTGAGTATGTCCTACATGTATACTGTTCATCACATGGATCATAGGATATAATATATATGATGAACAGTGCACATAAGGGACTATACTCACAGTGACAAGTGGAGACTGTGGTGAGATATAGAGGGTGACTGGAAGCAGCAACAGAGTAAGTCTTGCAAGTGAAGCAGATGGTAGTCTGGCACACAACAGATGAGAACTGGTATTTATACAATAGAGGGAGACATACCTGGCACACAACAGATGAGAACTGGTGTGGTGCCAGAGCGTACATGGTACTTTACTTATACTGCTACAGGAAGTGACGGTAGTAACACAGGTCACAGTAAATACAAGGCGCATTGTTCTACAAGGAGACAAAAGGAATGTGCTGTTCTGGAGAACAAGGCGTATAGAACAATAAGGGTCCAGACTATGATATCATAGTGACATCACAATAAAGATAAAGAAACAAAGGGAAGTACAAAGACAATAGTACAAGGACGGTCTAGAGAAGTCCATGATGTCATGTACATGTGATGTCATAGATAAGAGAATACAATAAGTCCGAGATTGTAATGATCATAATGATCTAATCTACATGTCCTGTATATCTAATCTAAAGCAGTCCGTTATCTGCGTGTCCATATGAGCCGCTAAGTGCGCGCGGGTCACTTATCAACATCTCCCCGTGATCAGCAATCTAGGATTTGGCACAGGCCCATGTCAACATTGTGTTGTTGGAGCAGGGTGCGCGCGAGCGACTTGGTAAAGCCGTCTGCAACCATTTCCAGAGTAGGGGTTCTAATAAGAGTGATGGTCCTCTTTTCAATGTACTCCCTAATGACATGATGCCTAATGGCAATGTGCTTCGATCGCCTCCCAGTGACAGGGTTCAAGGCCAAGTCAATGGCACCCTTGTTGTCACCATGCAATGGGATGGGGTCGTCGACCTCGTACCCGAGTTCCAAAAGGAAGCTCTGATACCAAGCGGCTTGGTTGGCCGCATCGGTCATGGCCATGTATTCCGCCTCTGTAGTGTTTTGGGCCACTGTCTTTTGCTTTCGCGAGGACCAGCTTATTGCACCATTGGCTAAAAGGAACACATAACCCGAAGTGGAGTGTCTGTCGTCAACCTGGTCACCCAGGGAAGAGTCAGAGTAGCCAACAAGGCCGTCTCCACTGGCGCCATCGTAGACTATCCGCATATCCACAGTGCCTACTAAGTAAGCCAGGACATATTGCGCAAGTCGCAGATGTTGGGGGGAAGGGTTCGCTGCGTACTGCGCCAGACGTGACACAGCGAAGGAAATGTCCGGTCTAGTACCAATCTGAACGTACAGCAGACTACCAATGAGTGACTGGTAGTGCGTAATGTCAGAGGCAGTAGCCTGACCCGTATATTTATGAAGGTGCTCGTCAGCACCAGCGGGCAAGGGTGTGGAGTGTGGTGTGGCATCGGACATGCCAAAGCGTTCAAGGACATCCTTGATATAGCCAGACTGGTCTATTTCGATGCGTCTGAGGGAGCGGTCGCGCACAATGCGCATACCAAGATATGATTCTATCTCCCCGAGATCTGTCATCTCATAGCGCTCAGAAAGGTCTGACTTAAGACGCTTGATTCTCTCCAGAGAAGCACCCAGGATAGTGATGTCGTCAACGTAAACGATAACGAAGAGTGGTCCATCCCCCTCTCGTTGAGGCAACACATATACGCCGGCATCGGCAAATGTCCGCTTAAAGCCGAGTGCTAGTAGCACTCCATGGAATTGCAAGTTCCATGCACGGGAGGCTTGTTTGAGACCATATATCGCCTTGACTAGGCGACACACCTTTGTCTCTGCACCAGTGGTGATGAACCCTTGTGGTTGCTCCATGTAAATCTCCTCGTCAAGCACGCCATTGAGGAACGCAGACTTGACATCCATCTGATGGATGTGCCAGTCCTCCAGCGCGGCCAACGCCAGAAGTAATCTCAGCGACTCGAATCGTGCGACGGGAGAGAAGGTTTCATCAAAATCTATGCCAGGGATTTGCGTAAACCCCTTAGCCACCAAGCGAGCTCTGTAGCGGCCATCCGCTTTGAGCTTGAAGACCCATTTGGATTTTACTGCCTTGCGATTAGGCGGGAGATCTACTAATTCCCATGTGCCGTTTTTGGCGAGCGCATCCATCTCATACTGACACGCCGTTGTCCACTCACCTGCATCCACAGACCGCATGGCCTCTGCATAGGATGCAGGATCTCTTCCCACATAAGCTGCAGCTAACAGCTCTGTAAACCCCAGCCGTCTACCACGTGTGGCCACATTATCCGCTGTGAAGTAGCGGGGATTGGGCACTGGTGCACGGGCAGAGCGTCTAGGTGCATTGTCCATTTCACGCAACAGCTGACTACGCTGTGTGCGATCCTCAAAGCCACCAGGCATATCTGGTGAGGGAGGAGGGACATTGCGCATAATGCGCGTTGCACTTTGACGCGGTGGTGGAGAAGTCAGAGGGGGCTGTTCACGCTTAGGTGTGACAGGAAGAGTGGGTGGGGCAGGTGGTGGTGGCGTGTGTGGGCGCTCTTGCTTAGGGTCTAGAATGTCTTCAACATCCTCCTCACTGCTTTCAGAGTGTGCAGGGGAGGGTGCTCGCTGTGGTGGTAACGCCGACGTGCTAGGTACGGCAATTACTGGTGTAGGTAGTGGTTGTGAGGCCACTTGAGAAGGTGGTGGGTGTGTCTCAGCACCCTGGAGGGACGGGAAGCTACTCTCGTCGAATGTCACATCCCTGGACAAACGGACAGAGCGGGTTTGGCGGTCCCAGAGCTTATAGCCCTTTGATTCGGGCTCAAACCCAATAAGCGTGACCTCAATGGCCTTCGCATCCAATTTGCGACGCTTATCAGCGGGTACGTGCATGTACCCCTTGCATCCGAAGATGCGCAAGTGTGAGACATCTGGTACCTTGCCAGAGTACCAGAGCTCATAAGGTGTGCGCCACTTGAGCGTACGGGTGGGAGAGCGGTTATAGATGTGTACCGCAGTGCTCATTGCATGCTCCCAGAAGCCTTTAGACATGCCTGCTGTGTGCAACATGGCCATTGCCTTGTCCGTAATGGTGCGGTTAAACCGCTCGGCTTTCCCGTTCGACTGTGGTGAACCTGGCATCGTAAGGTGATGCTCTATCCCTCTCTGCTTGAGAATGTCTTGTACTTGGCTCGCCATGTACTCGCCTCCGCGGTCAGAGTGGAGTGCGCGCAGTTTATGGGATGTCTGGGTTTCACCCCAGGCCAAATACATCTGCAGCGCTTTCACAAACTGATCTTTCGACTTAATGAAGTACACCACTGCATGCTTGGAGTGGTCGTCTATGAAGGTGGCGGTGTACGCGGAGCCTTGTAGGGACTGAGTTTGCATTGGACCAGCGAGGTCACTGTGTACAATCTCAAAAATGCGGGTTGTCCTTTTGGTGGAGGACGCAGAGAAAGGTTGACGAGTGGATTTACCCAACTCGCACCCACGACACACAGCAGTATGCGTGGTAGAGCTGTCAATGTCCATGCCAGTAGTGGCAGAGGGACCGTACGACTTGAGAGCAGCAGAGGAGATGTGTCCCATGCGCTGATGCCAGATTTCAAGAGTGGTGGCAGCACTTTTGACGTGAGCATTGAGGCCAATGCTTGAAGCGTCCAACCAATAGAGGTTGTCCTCCAAGTAGCCAACAGCTACACATTGCTTTTTGACAGATATTTTAAATGAGCCACTGTCAAAGACCACTTCCGCACCCTTTTGTGCTAAGGCACGCGTCGACAAGAAGCGTGTCTTCACCTGTGGAAGGTGTAGCACATTACTGAGGGTAATTGGAAGGCCCTGGCTCGTAGTGAAGACGACGGAGCCTACACCAACTTGGTCGATGGTGGACTTGTCCCCAAGGCGCACAGCACCTTTGCACGGGGTATAGTCCTTGAAATCGGACCAATGTGGTGTGATGTGGTGTGTAGCACCACTGTCCATCATCCAGCGCACACGTGAGGCAGCATACAAGGCAACTCCAACTGCATTGTCCGCCCAGTTAATGGCGGGCTCATCATCGACCTCCTTAATGGAGGCGGTGATAGGTACTAGTACATGGGAGTTGGCAGCCTTGTTGCCAGTGTCCTTCAACTTCCCCGCCGCTTCATCCTTCTTCCTCTGCCTGCAGTCAGGCTTGATGTGCCCCTTTTTGTTACAGTAGTGGCAGGTAAGTTGAGAGTGGTCTCTCTTCTTACGTGGGCCACTGCTTGTGGGCCTAATGGGGGCAGCTTTGTTGAGGGAGGAGCCAGAGGGGCCAGTACGACGCGCCTCTTCAGAAACAATGCGCGCAATTATTTCAGCGTGCTTGAGCTTGGAGGGGGCGCCACTGGCGAGGATGGTGGATGCCAGAACCTCATAGGAGGCTGGCAGGGCGTGGAGAAGAATAAGACAGAATTGGGTGTCAGTGACACCCATCTGTGCGTTGGTTAGGCCGACCCGCAGCTCATTGAGTTTGGCCAATTGAGAGGCCATGGGCGCAGAGTCGTCGAGGCGGGCTTGGGTGAGTTGAATCCACAATTAAATATGGTGGTGCTGCCGCTAGCACCAGCATAGACATCCTTCAGTTTGTCCCACTTTGATTTGAAGGTGGGATAGGCGAGTGGGTCGGCAACGAGGGAGTAGACGTCAGGTTTAAGGTAGAGGTGGAGGTACGCCTTTGCCCGACGCTGGACAGAGTCCCACTCATCAGAAGTGACTCCAGAGGGAGGGACCTGGAGGTAGAATACATCCTCCGCTTCGTGCAGCGTGAGGATTGCCTCTAAAGTCCCAGACCACTCGTTCCAGTTTGACCCGTCAAACCTGCTGAGGTGGATGCCTGAGGGCATGCCAAAGGAGTTGCCATAGGCATTGGCGATGCGTGAGAGGGTGTGGACCCAGTGGGAAAAGGGGGGAGTGAGCCCCCTGCTGTGGCGCCTACAGCCGCACCGGTGGCACCAGTGGGCGAGGCAGCGCGAGATGATTGGCCAGACATAGGGATGATTTATCTATCGCCGAGGAGCAGTCAGCGACAGTGCTTCATAACAGGTGCAAGATGTGATGGGGTAGTCACTCCTGTCTGTGAATCTGTAGGCCAGAACGCTACCGCGTCCTGCCTCCTGTGGTATGCCAGTGATACAAGGGCTAGGCCCAGGTTTGGAATATCCCTTTGCCATACTAGGAGCCAGCTGCCAGCCAGGATGTGTCTAGGACACGGCTCGCTAGTTTGCATCAGGGGGAATATGAATGGTGTCTTTCAGAGCCCAAGGCTGTCGACCTCAGCCTTTCTCGGCCTGTTGTTGCCTCATCGCCACAAGTGGCTTCACTGAATCCTTTCCCATTGCCGCTACAAGGCAGGAGTCTGGTTGCAGAACACCATAAGGTGAACACCCCCCAGAGTCTGAACCAGGTTTTACACTCCCATGGTGAGGAGATCCTGCGCCCAGTGTGGAGCACCAGAGACAGCTGGCGCTAAGCTCCACAATACACAGCCCAGTGGGCCATGCACACCTGGATATGGATTAAGGGGCTACCAGATCCAATCTCCTTGCGCATAGTGCAGGGGCTAGGAAAACAGTGGGGGGTGAAAGTAGGACTACTGGGCAGTACATGTACAGGAGGTTCCTCAGCAGTGACAACTGACGCCTCAGTGTCCACTGCCTTGGGCAGGCTGGTGAGGCCCCAGACAGACCTTGACCTGGTGTGTGATCCTAGGAACACAGTGACCAGCCAAGTGGAGTGGCTTGGGCACCAGGGCCCATAACCTGATGAACAGTGCACATAAGGGACTATACTCACAGTGACAAGTGGAGACTGTGGTGAGATATAGAGGGTGACTGGAAGCAGCAACAGAGTAAGTCTTGCAAGTGAAGCAGATGGTAGTCTGGCACACAACAGATGAGAACTGGTATTTATACAATAGAGGGAGACATACCTGGCACACAACAGATGAGAAACTGGTGTGGTGCCAGAGCGTACATGGTACTTACTTATACTGCTACAGGAAGTGACGGTAGTAACACAGGTCACAGTAAATACAAGGCGCATTGTTCTACAAGGAGACAAAAGGAATGTGCTGTTCTGGAGAACAAGGCGTATAGAACAATAAGGGTCCAGACTATGATATCATAGTGACATCACAATAAAGATAAAGAAACAAAGGGAAGTACAAAGACAATAGTACAAGGACGGTCTAGAGAAGTCCATGATGTCATGTACATGTGATGTCATAGATAAGAGAATACAATAAGTCCGAGATTGTAATGATCATAATGATCTAATCTACATGTCCTGTATATCTAATCTAAAGCAGTCCGTTATCTGCGTGTCCATACGAGCCGCTAAGTGCGCGCGGGTCACTTATCAACACATGGACTCAGATCCAGTGTCGTATATTACCAGTCCCACTAGAATGTAGTTCGGGTGTGTTTACAGTCTGCTGCTTCCATGGACGGAAAACTCAATGTTCCGTCCATCTGGGAGTTCCCCTGCAGCTGGGGACTTACATATTATATCCTATGATCCATGGAGTCAGATCCAGTGTCCCATACCCTTACCAGTCCACTGGAATGAGCTTTGGGTGCTTACATGTGTGGTTGCCTCCGGACGGAAACTCAATGTTCCGTCGTGGGTGTTCCCTACAGAGCTGGGGAGTATATATTACATCCTATGTTCCATGGACTCAGATCCAGTGTCCCATGTACTTACCAGTCCCACTGGAATGAGTTTCGGGTGTTTTACATGTCTGCTGCCCATGGACGGAAACTCAATGTTTCCGTCGTCTGGGAGTTCCCCTTCAGCTGGGGACTTATAGATTATATCCTATGATCCATGGACTCAGATTCCAGTTTCCCATGTACCTACCAGTCCCATGGAATGA
>JAKELK010000253.1:0-89269 GCA_021525775.1 Lactarius deliciosus
TAAAACCTGGTTCAGACTCTGGGGGGTGTTCACCTTATGGTGTTCTGCAACCAGACTCCTGCCTTGTAGCGGCAATGGGAAAGGATTCAGTGAAGCCACTTGTGGCGATGAGGCAACCAACAGGCCGAGAAGGCTGAGGTAGACAGCCTTGGGCTCTGAAAGACATCACTCCATATCCCCCTGACGCAAACTAGTGAGCCGTGTCTTAGACACATCCTGGCTGGCAGCCGGCTCCTAGTATGGCAAAGGGATCTTCCAACCTGGGCCTAGCCCTTGTATCACTGGCATACCACAGGAGGCAGGACGCGTTAGCGTTCTGGCCTTACAGATTCACAGACAGGAGTGTCTACCCCCCTATCTTGCAACTGTTATGAAGCACTGTCGCTGACTGCTCCTCGGCGATAGATAAATCATCCCCATGTCTTCCACACACTCTTCTCGTGCTGCCTCGCCCACTGGCGCCACCGGTGCGGCTGCAGGCACAGCAGGGGGCTCACTCCCCCCTTTTCCCTCTGGATCCTCACCTTCCACACGTCTGGGTGCCGCGTATGGCAACTCATTTGGCATGCCCTCTGGCATCCACCTCAGCCGGTTTGACGGGTCCAACTGGAACGAGTGGTCTGGGACCCTGGAGGCCATCCTCACGCTGCATGAAGCTGAGGATGTATTCACCCTCCAAGTCCCTCCCTCTGGAGTCACTGCTGATGAGTGGGACTCTGTCCAGCGTCGGGCAAAGGCGTACCTCCGCCTCTACCTTAAACCCGATGTCTACTCCCTCGTTGCCGACCCCCTAGTCTATCCCACCTTCAAGTCAAAGTGGGACAAACTGAAGGACGTCTATGCTGGTGCTAGCGGCAGCACCACCATATTTAATTTGTGGATCCAACTTACCCAAGCCCGCCTCGACGACTCCGCGCCTATGGCCTCTCAGTTGGCCAAACTCAATGAGCTGCGAGTCGGCCTTTCCAACGCACAGATGGGTGTCACTGACACCCAATTCTGTCTCATTCTCCTCCACGCCCTGCCAGCCTCCTATGAGGTTCTGGCATCCACCATCCTCGCCAGTGGCGCCCCCTCCAAACTGAAGCACGCTGAAATAATTGCGCGCATTGTTTCTGAGGAGGCGCGTCGTACTGGCCCCTCTGGCTCCTCCCTCAACAAGGCTGCCCCCATTAGGCCCACCAGCAGTGGCCCACGTAAGAAGAGAGACCATTCTCAACTTACCTGCCACTACTGTAACAAAAAGGGGCATATTAAGCCTGATTGCAGGCAGAGGAAGAAGGATGAAGCTGCGGGGAAACTGAAGGACACTGGCAACAAGGCTGCCAACTCTCATGTATTAGTACCTACCACCGCCTCCATTAAGGAGGTCGATGATGAGCCCGCCATTAACTGGGCGGACAATGCAGTTGGAGTTGCCTTGTATGCTGCCTCGCGTGTGCGTTGGATGATGGACAGTGGTGCTACACACCACATCACACCACATCGGTCCGACTTCAAGGACTATACCCCATGCAAAGGTGCCGTGCGCCTTGGGGACAAGTCCACCATCGACCAAGTTGGTGTAGGCTCCGTCGTCTTCACTACGAGCCAGGGCCTTCCCATCACCCTCAGCAATGTGCTACACCTTCCACAGGTGAAGACACGCTTCTTGTCGACGCGTGCCTTAGCACAAAAGGGTGCGGAAGTGGCCTTTGACAGTGGCTCTTTTAAAATATCTGTCAAAAAGCAATGTGTAGCTATTGGCTACTTGGAGGACAACCTCTACTGGTTGGACGCTTCAAGCATTGGCCTCAATGCTCATGTCAAAAGTGCTGCCACCACTCTTGATATCTGGCATCAGCGCATGGGACACATCTCCTCTGCTGCTCTCAAGTCGTACGGTCCCTCTGCCACTACTGGCATGGACATTGACAGCTCTACCACGCATACTGCTGTGTGTCGTGGGTGCGAGTTGGGTAAATCCACTCGCCAACCTTTCTCTGCGTCCTCCACCAAAAGGACAACCCGTATCTTTGAGATTGTACACAGCGACCTCGCCGGTCCAATGCAAACTCAGTCCCTACAAGGCTCCGCGTACACCGCCACCTTCATAGACGACCACTCCAAGCATGCAGTGGTGTACTTTATTAAGTCGAAGGATCAGTTTGTGAAAGCACTGCAGATGTATTTGGCCTGGGGTGAAACCCAGACGACCCATAAACTGCGCGCACTCCACTCTGACCGCGGAGGCGAGTACATGGCAAGCCAAGTACAGGACATTCTCAAGCAGAGAGGGATAGAGCATCACCTCACGATGCCAGGTTCACCACAGTCAAACGGGAAAGCCGAGCGGTTTAACCGCACCATTACGGATAAGGCAATGGCCATGCTACACACAGCAGGCATGTCTAAAGGCTTCTGGGAGCATGCGATGAGCACTGCGGTACACATCTATAACCGCTCTCCCACCCGTACGCTCAAGTGGCGCACACCTTATGAGCTCTGGTACTCTGGCAAGGTACCAGATGTCTCACACTTGCGCATCTTCGGATGCAAGGGGTACATGCACGTACCCGCTGATAAGCGTCGCAAATTGGATGCGAAGGCCATTGAGGTCACGCTTATTGGGTTTGAGCCCGAATCAAAGGGCTATAAGCTCTGGGACCGCCAAACCCGCTCTGTCCGTTTGTCCAGGGATGTGACATTCGACGAGAGTAGCTTCCCGTCCCTTCAGGGTGTTGAGACACACCCACCACCTTCTCAAGTGGCCTCACCACCACTACCTACATCAGTAATTGCCGTACCTAGCACGTCGGCGTTACCACCACAGCGAGCACCCTCCCCTGCACACTCTGATAGCAGTGAGGAGGATGTTGAAGACATTTTAGACCCCAAACAAGAGCGCCCACACACGCCACCACCACCTGCCCCACCCACTCTTCCTGTCACACCTAAGCGTGAACAGCCCCCTCTGACTTCTCCACCACCGCGTCAAAGTGCAACACGCATTATGCGCAATGTCCCTCCTCCCTCACCAGATATGCCTGGTGGCTTTGAGGACCGCGCACAGCGTAGTCAGCTGTTGCGTGAGATGGACAATGCACCTAGACGCTCTGCCCGTGCGCCAGTGCCCAATCCCCGCTACTTCACAGCGGATAATGTGGCCACACGCGGTAGACGGTTGGGGTTTGCAGAGCTGTTAGCTGCAGCTTATGTGGGAAGAGACCCTGCATCCTATGCAGAGGCCATGCGGTCTGTGGATGCAGGTGAGTGGACAACGGCGTGTCAGTATGAGATGGATGCGCTCGCCAAGAATGGCACATGGGAGTTAGTCGATCTCCCGCCTAATCGCAAGGCAGTAAAATCCAAATGGGTCTTCAAGCTCAAGGCGGATGGCCGCTACAGAGCTCGCTTGGTGGCTAAGGGGTTTACGCAAATCCCTGGCATAGATTTTGATGAAACCTTCTCTCCCGTCGCACGATTCGAGTCGCTGAGATTACTTCTGGCGTTGGCCGCGCTGGAGGACTGGCACATCCATCAGATGGATGTCAAGTCTGCGTTCCTCAATGGCGTGCTTGACGAAGAGATTTATATGGAGCAACCACAAGGGTTCATCACCACTGGTGCAGAGACGAAGGTGTGTCGCCTAGTCAAGGCGATATATGGTCTCAAACAAGCCTCCCGTGCATGGAACTTGCAATTCCATGGAGTGCTACTTGCACTCGGCTTTAAGCGGACGTTTGCCGATGCCGGCGTATATGTGTTGCCTCAACGAGAGGGGGATGGACCACTCTTCGTTATCGTTTACGTTGACGACATCACAATTTTGGGTGCTTCTCTAGAGAGAATCAAGCGTCTCAAGTCAGATCTTTCTGAGCGCTATGAGATGACAGATCTCGGGGAGATAGAGTCATATCTTGGTATGCGCATTGTGCGCGACCGCTCCCTCAGACGCATCGAAATAGACCAGTCTGGCTATGTCAAGGATGTCCTTGAACGCTTTGGCATGTCCGATGCCACACCACACTCCACACCCTTGCCCGCTGGTGCTGACGAGCACCTTCATAAATATACGGGTCAGGCTACTGCCTCTGACATTACGCACTACCAGTCACTCATTGGTAGTCTGCTGTACGTTCAGATTGGTACTAGACCGGACATCTCCTTCGCTGTGTCACGTCTGGCGCAGTATGCAGCGAACCCTTCCCCTCAACATCTGAGACTTGCGCAATATGTCCTGGCTTACTTAGTAGGCACTGTGGATATGCGGATAGTCTACGATGGCGCCAGTGGAGACGGCCTTGTTGGCTACTCTGACTCTTCCCTGGGTGACCAGGTTGACGACAGACACTCCACTTCGGGTTATGTGTTCCTTTTAGCCAATGGTGCAATAAGCTGGTCTTCGCGAAAGCAAAAGACAGTGGCCCAAAACACTACAGAGGCGGAATACATGGCCATGACCGATGCGGCCAACCAAGCCGCTTGGTATCAGAGCTTCCTTTTGGAACTCGGGTACGAGGTCGACGACCCCATCCCATTGCATGGTGACAATAAGGGTGCCATTGACTTGGCCTTGAACCCTGTCACTGGGAGGCGATCGAAGCACATTGCCATTAGGCATCATGTCATTAGGGAGTACATCGAAAAGAGGACCATCACTCTTATTAGAACCCCTACTCTGGAAATGGTTGCAGACGGCTTTACCAAGTCGCTCGCGCGCACCCTGCTCCAACAACACAATGTAGACATGGGCTTGTGCTAATCCTAGATTGCTGATCACGGGGAGATGTTGATAAGTGACCCGCGCGCACTTAGCGGCTCGCATGGACACGCAGATAACGGACTGCTTTAGATTAGATATACAGGACATGTAGATTAGATCACTATGATCATTACAATCTCGGACTTATTGTATTCTCTTATCTATGACATCACATGTACATGACATCATGGACTTCTCTAGACCGTCCTTGTACTATTGTCTTTGTACTTCCCCTTTGTTTCTCTATCTTTATTGTGATGTCACTATGATATCATAGTCTGGACTCTTATTGTTCCTACGCCTTGTTCTCCAGAACAGTACACTCCTTTTGTCTCCTTGTAGAACAATGCGCCTTGTATTAACTGTGACCTATGTTACTATCGTCACTCCCTGTAGCAGTATAAGTAGAGTACCATGTACGCTCTGGCACCACACCAGTTCTCATCTGTTGTGTGCCAGGTATGTCTCCCTCTGTTGTATAAACACCAGTTCTCATCTGTTGTGTGCCAGACTCAACCTCTGCTTCACTTGCAAGACTTACTCTGTTGCTGCTTCCAGTCACCCTCTATATCTCACCACAGTCTCCTTTGTCACTGTGAGTATAGTCCCTTATGTGCACTGTTCATCATCTGACACCGAAACTTTGTAGGTCGCGGGATTATACAGCCGCGGATGGTCTGCGGAGGAACTGCGCGGCTTTACAGGTGATAACTTCCTCCCTGTATTCGCAGGTGCGGAGGACGTGGTGCGTGAGGGCGTCGCGCCAGCACGAGACCTATACGAGAAGCGCACGGATATCCGGGCCTCTGGTCAGCGCGTCACGTGAGGTGAGGTAAGCGAGCCCCAGAAACTTGGTAATCAGGCTCTATGACCGCGGTCGTGGCTTCTCCCTTCGCGTCTATATTTCGAAGACTCGGGCGCACTTTTCGGTTTATGCCGCGCGACAGGATATGCACTGAACCGGCTCTCAGATCTCAGGTCTGTTGTAGAGGCTTCGGGTAGTACCGTAGTACTTCATTCGTATCCGTCCTCGCCTTCTCTCACTGATAATTCAATTCAATTCCCATCGAGGGTATCAACGTATACAAGACCGGTCTTCAACTACGGAGGTAGCGAAAATTGAGTCGTAACGTAGGCTGAGATTCCTGAGAACCGACGTGCACCAACGGTAAATAATTTACATAAAACTTCCAAAGGAAAGTCGGGTCGCCTGCTATGGGCATCAAAGGGTCGGAACCGTATAAAACACCACAGAGCAGAACTGTAGTGTTGTAAGGGAGAACTTACAAGGGCCGCTTACGAGAGGGGTCATGACGATCCTCGGATACGCCGTCTCCTTTCGGCGAACCCTTACCTCGCCCGTCGCCTCGCGCTTCGGCCCACTTGCCCCCCCTCCAGTAATAGCGGACACGTGCGCCGTATACTTACAGTCCTGACCGGATCCCGTCTGCAATCACAGTTCATTCTCTGGGGTCTCGCTTGCTTCAGCTGGGTTCAATCGAGAGCGTTTCCGAACATCGCGGACACGTGCGCCGTATACTTACAATCCTGACCGGATCCCGTCTGCAATCACAGTTCATTCTCTGGGGTCTCGCTTGCTTCAGCTGGGTTCAATCGAGAGCGTTTCCGAACATCGCGGACACGTGCGCCGTATACTTACAGTCCTGACCGGATCCCGTCTGCAATCACAGTTCATTCTCTGGGGTCTCGCTTGCTTCAGTTGGGTTCAATTGAGAGCGTTTCCGAACATCGCACAGCCTTCCGGCTGTACCCTCTGTAGTCGTGAATTCTCGGATGTCTTCCGGTGCAGGTGGTTCCACAACGTCTGCGTTCCCTTGAGATGGGTCCGCGGGGTTTGGTAGGGGGCTGGTTGGGGGTTTGGGGATGGTGTCGGGTCTTGGCGATCCGCACCGTTAGGCGGATGCATAACAAATGTGGCCGACTGACGAAAGGACGGTAGATTGGTACACAGTACGAGACTATATATAGCCCTTAGAGCACTACAACGACCGCGGCCAAAGGAGGTGGTGGTGGTACGATGGTCAGATGGTCCGGCTGGAGTCGGGCTACATTTGAGGTAAGTCATCAGTTTCGACCCTAGCTTTGCGATGGCGACTGCGTAACCGGTCGTCAATGCGTTGGGTCGTCGTAAGCTTTTCTACTTGGAATCTTCCAACATCGAAGGTGGAGAGGCAGCAAATTCGGTGGAACGCTGTCAGGATCCCATCTAGCGATGGCAGTGCTGCAGCCTGGGTTCAACGCCACATGGGGGATCCAAAATTGGTCAAGGATAGTGTAGGATCATCGGGTAACAATACGGTGTCGAAGCCTGCCAGTGAGGGGGATCCAATGAGCCGTTAACAAGTTTTGGCGGGCACTTGAATGCAAAAGATTGTTCAGTGATTTACAACAGTCTGCCAACAAACCGAGGATACAGTAGATGGAGATCAATAATAATACAAAGAGCCGGAAAACTGAGAAACTTCCACAGACGCGGACTTGCCAGCGTGCACGCGACGCGGCTGGGGTTTAGCGGCGGGAGAGGAAACATAAAAAGAGCGGGAGCGGGATGCCGGCGGACACCGGGGGAGGTTTCTGGGCTTCTGATTACTGTAGTGTTTTGGGGATTACAGCAAGTTTCATTGTAACGATAGGCGATTTGTCCGAGTCCGACTCGCACTGGCACCACTTGTTTGTACGGTTTGTACTCCTTTGTGTTCAAGTAAACAAAAATCGTAAAAGTCAAATTTCTCACGGCCCATTTCGACAATCTCACCAGTGCCTAGTAAGTGACTCGGCTAGCAGCAAGCTCCGATACCTTGCAAGTTAACTTACAACCTCCGCTACAGTCATTCATGGCCCAATGGAAATGGGGTCAATGGACCAAACGACTTTGACGACCGCATTTTGGTCGAATCGCTTCGGACTTTTTGTAATACACAATGTATAGTACCCGTGTATGTCCCTTCAAAAATTTTATAGGAGTATAATGAGCAGATGTGGCAGTAGACTTGTTTCTCATAATTATTTTCAAAAACTGAAATGTGATGAATGAAAACAGACGAGAAACACCTGGGTTTTTGCAAACTTTTTGTGGCAATATGCAAACTACATGCTATGTAGTGAACTTAGATAGTTATTTCAGAGGTAGCAATGCAGAATCGCAGGGTATTCACAAAAGAATGCTGAACAGGTCAATTCCGTGCTACATCACGCCTGCCAAATCGGGAACTCAGGCCTCAGGATTCAGGAACCAAAAGTGATGTGGACCAATGACGGCAATTGTTGCCTCTCCCGATTTGGAAACTGTCCGTTGGTCCATTGACCCAGTTGTGGCTGATACAGTAAGGACTTTTTGTACCGATTCCTCCATTTCATTGTTTAACATCATCCAATAACGGTTCTGAAGTCATTACTGGGTAGCTTACATGTATAACTAAAATACTGTCTATTTAAATTGACTGATCACCTACTACAACAAGTTCCCGAAGGTCAAAAAGATTTGAGTGGTCCCTTGAGTGGTCCAAAGAGCCCCATGAATGTTGTCGAGTGCCTGGTTTCACCAGGCTACATAATTCGAAGATTCTCGGGCGCACTTTTTGGCCGATCCCGCGCGACAGGATACAGTATGTATTGAACGGGCTCTCAGATCTCAGATTTGTTGTAGATCTAAAACAGGCTTCGGGTAGTACTCCATTCGAATTCGTATCGGTCTTCACCAAGCCTCACCGGCCTCATCAGGCACCCTTTCTCACTGGCAGTTCAAAATTTAATCTCCGTCGAGGGTATCGGCATCGAAGCCCTTACCGTACTGTGCTTTGGCCCTCAGTCGGACCCCCCCCCTCAGTTGGACACTTCCAATTTCTCGCTCATTTCTAGTTCAATCGCTACCAAATTAAATATATGATGTCCTGTATGACTCCTAAACACACTCTGACCTTTTTCTTTGCTGAAATATGTTGTGTTGCGAAGTTGGCAAAATGGCCATCCGTCACGCTTGCCGGCCCATGCCACATCGGGGCTTGATTCGGGTGGCTGACCGCTTTCTAAAAACGGGAAGGAGCATTTGGCTGTTGCCCCCCATCAAACGGTCAGCGGAGTCCAAAACTTTCCAAAACGGGATTGTGACTAGGCGTGACTGTCCAACTGAGGGGGGGAGTCCGACTGAGGGCCAAAGCACAGTATATCCCTCAAACGAAACGAACCCGCGTAACTTATGACATGCATGCCACGTGTGCTACTGTAAGTTACGTATGCTGTACGACGTATGCAGCACGAATAAGTACACAGTAGCTAGCACGACGCCACTGGCACTCACGGGCGTTCAACAACAGTGTTGGATCTTCTTGAGCTTTTTGTCCGCCGACCACAGTCCGTAATCCCAACAACCCCATCCTCACAAGCATCGGGGTCTGGTGAACGTTCAAATCCGAGCGTGGGGGGGCAGGCGCCGGCCCTCGTGGTCTTCGTGACAAATTTATCTCATAGATAATTATCAATCCAGGAAAATTGCTCATATTGTCTGGGTCTTAGTGAATCGTTCACTACAGTGCATATCCATCAACTACCGCCTATTCGCTGTGGATTAGTCCTAGTTCGCGCGGCACGCGGGCTATTCCCGAAGCCAGAGATCGGCCGATAAATATTCCCAAAATGCTTACAAGCAATGACGCATGTCTGGCGCTATCTTTTTCAGTTAGCCACCACCGCCAGGTTCTGCGAAGTCAGGAAGTACGGCCAGCAGGCGCTGGAAGTCAGGCGTCCCAACACCTGTGACCTAAGGGGCCGACAGTCAGCCATCGTCGAAAGTGAAGCCGGGTGGGACTGACAGGATCCCATCCCTCAATGGCGGGGAATCCATCAGTGTTGCAGCCCGGGTTCGAGCCGGATGTGATGTCGGTGAGGCCACTCATGCCAGTGCCGTACAGCCAGGGGTTAAGGAAGCCGAGGGTGACCTTGCCTTGCGAGATTAGGTGATCATTAAGCAGTGATATTATGCTTGCCACGATCTGTACATTGGTGGTCAGCCGGATGTACGACCCAGATAGGAGGGAGGAGAGAGGAGAGAGACGCACAGGCGTCGAGGCACTTGTGCCATACCCGACACGATGTCTGCCTTTGAAGTAGATCGGGATTCTCAGAGCCTGGGCGGAGATGTCGGGAATTCCCCGGCTCGTAGCGCTGCACCAATTGCGAAGTAAGTAGGGGTCAGATCAGGTCACGGAAGGGAATGCACTTGTATTGGCCTTGATATTGGTTGCCAAGGTACTGGAGGAATGCAGTCACGGCCTGTTCCTGGTAGTCGGGCCGTTTAAAGAAGTTCGAGAAGCCTCCCCCTGAGAGGCTTGCCGCGACCTCTGGTTCGAGACCCATCGTTCCACCGACGGCGGTGACATAGGGACCTGCGAAAGTACAAGGTGTGGTGAGTGACCCATCCCGTACTTCTCCCGAGGTGAGAAAGAATGCCACACGTACAGCTTGCAGGGAAGTTTGAGTAGAACCGGACGGTGCCGTCATTGGTCACGCAGTCCCCTTCGCCGACGCCGTCGTCCCCAGTCGCGATGAGCACGCTGACGCCGAGTGCGCCGAGCATACTAAACTGGGTGCATACGTACATTGCATATGCCTCCGGAATCTTCCTCTCATCCATGATGTACGATATGCTGATCGTCCGCGGGATATTACCCTCCATGAAGATGTAGCGGAGCCAGGATATAAACCAATCGGTCGTGCCCGCCGGCCCGCGGCCAGTACTGTAGAAGATTACTGGGGTCGGATACGCTATGGCCACAGTATACTGGGTGTCGAGGTTCGACTCGGCCGCAGGGTTGGTCGGGTCGTATCCGCCGCCGTTGACCTGTACGACGGTGAATGCCGCTTCAGTCGCGTCGGTGCGGTAATCGGACAAGAACGACGCCAGGTCCTCTGGGCTCGGGTAATCATTTATAATTCCCACAATCCCGAGCGCATTCCGGTCCGCAGCAGCGGGCGTATATTCGGCCGTCCTGTACAGGGAGCGCAGAAACGATGGCGTCCTCAATTCATCATCGCGGCTCGACAGCACAGTCACAGGCTCTACCGATACCGGCTCCTTCAACCTCGCTGTCGCCCCGCCGGACCGCTTGCGCGGTGACTGCCACTGCGTGTTCAGGGTAGAAAAGCACGTCGTCGGCGCTATGGTCTGCACGAGCCTGTGCAGTGCAGCGGGAAGCGCATAGCCAACCGTGCGCACGACAGTCTCATTTGTCTCGACATGTCTGTAGAGCTGATATGATGCGCCAAGGAGAGCGTTGGCCTGCATTATGGACACGCCACTGAGAGTCAGCGTAGTGCCTCCGTGTGTCATCGAGACGGACGAGGAGGGCACGCCGTGGTATTCGAGCCAGGAATTGACGAGCTCGAGGGTTCCTGGAGGTGGAGAGACAAGTTCCGCAACCTGCTCGTCGGATAAGTATTTGCCATATCTGCATTAGAGCAGCAACACTCGTGAGTACATGCATGAGGGAAGGAGTGGCGGATAAGAAGTACCTCGGATGGTTGGGGTCGCTGACCTGGTATAGTGTGTCAATCAAAGCGTTCTCGCGGTGGGCCTTGAGTGCAACGTAGAGGTCGATGGTGGTGCCGCTTAGTGGATTGCCAAGGCTCTCCCAGTTCTCC
Source organism: Lactarius deliciosus (assembly GCA_021525775.1). Taxonomy (NCBI): domain Eukaryota; kingdom Fungi; phylum Basidiomycota; class Agaricomycetes; order Russulales; family Russulaceae; genus Lactarius; species Lactarius deliciosus. Next base: position 11,402 of record JAKELK010000253.1, read on the forward strand.
GGGACGGCATTCCAAGAGTGCTTGATACGCATATTGTCCCAACGTGGTGAGAAGGGCTTCGCTAGACTGCCAAGGAGAATAGCAGCAAGGATGGAAATCACAGAGAACAGGTGGTAGCGCATTACTGCAGGGGTCACCGAGAGACTCGGCAATACACTGACAGTAGGTTCGTGAGGATGCCAGAAATGTGAGGGGTTTTATGGTGCATTTCTACATCATGATGGGGACTCGGGACGTATGTACTGTGCTTTGGCCCTCAGTCGGACTCCCCCCCTCAGTTGGACAGTCACGCCTAGTCACAATCCCGTTTTGGAAAGTTTTGGACTCCGCTGACCGTTTGATGGGGGGCAACAGCCAAATGCTCCTTCCCGTTTTTAGAAAGCGGTCAGCCACCCGAATCAAGCCCCGATGTGGCATGGGCCGGCAAGCGTGACGGATGGCCATTTTGCCAACTTCGCAACACAACATATTTCAGCAAAGAAAAAGGTCAGAGTGTGTTTAGGAGTCATACAGGACATCATATATTTAATTTGGTAGCGATTGAACTAGAAATGAGCGAGAAATTGGAAGTGTCCAACTGAGGGGGGGGGTCCGACTGAGGGCCAAAGCACAGTAGGTGCGTTTATGCATTGGCTCTTCGCGATGAAGCGCTCTTCATAGGCACGCATAGACAAACTTGAATGAGCCGCTGGAACGGATGTGCCTGACGCGCGTCGTGTCCTTTTGCCCTTGTCCCGCGCCTCGCAAGCCTCTAACCTCCTGCGCACATTTTCCAGAAGGCCGCTCGTTCCTCTGCCCTACCTCCTTTACAATCCGCTCCGACACGACGACAAACGTCGCTACAAAATGACTACATCCCTACATCAGGCATCACCCGCCAGCAACAGCAACAGCACCAGTCCAGCCGGTCCGAGCCAGCTCCCGTGCCCGGCTGATTGCCTCTCATGCTGCGTCATTGGCACCGGTGCGCTTGGCGCGATGGGTCTGTACGCTATCAACCAGGCGCGTGCGCATCAACCCGGCTCTGTCATCGGGAAGCGCATCACGGCGGGCGTTTGAGTATTGTTATTGCTCGGGAGCGTTACGCATTGGCGTGCGTGAAGTGCTTGCTTCGCCGGCCAACTGTACGCTACGGCTGCGTGCGCACCTGTTCGCGTCATAACGCTATCTTACATATCGTCTGGACGGTGACCTGGCGCGCTTCTGTCGTGCACATTTTCGAATGTTTGCTAACTGGTTCGCCTCTTGATAGCTGGCTTTCTTATTTCCGTGCAGCGTAGGCAGCGTTTTCGCTCCCCACTCTTATAGAGTACAGAGTTGAACGCGATCTGGATAATTGATCTATATTGTTCTTTGCATATAGACAACCTCGCCGGGCACGCCGAGCACTACGGTACAGGCTCAGTCGGGACAAACATTAAGATGTAATGCACCTAATGGAATATGACGGTATGTTGTGTGGTAAGTACACCCCAGCTCAAGCCTCAGCTTCTGCTGTCGCACTTCTGAAATGGTTGCTACTCACCTCAGTTTGGACGAACCTTGACTGAGGTGTAGGCATTTTATGTTATCGTAATTCAATTAACACATAATTCTGCTATACAGTTTTGAGCATTTGATCCATCGCCCTTTGAGAACAGAACAGCAGTCCTCTTTTGCTACTGGATAGCATAACCTGTACATGCTTACCGCGATGACTGCTGTCTCATTGGTCGCTAGGTGATTACACGTTCGGTGATGTTGCGGTTACCCGTCTGCGCATCTGCTGTTACTCATCTGACTGGCCTACTCGGAACTCCCTTATTCCCCGCTTTTCATCTCGCTGGCTACACCGCTCACCACACAAATTCGCCTAATGTCCTTCCGTTTCATGACCGTCATTCAGAAATCCTCACGGCGCGCCCCGGACTGGGCATCGCGCTCTCGGGAGAAAGCGATGGAGAAAGCCAAAATTTAATTCGCGTTGTTGTCGGTTGCACTTTGTTTAGCGGTACATCCATGAAGTTCTTTCAGTGCGCAAAGAAAAAACGACAACGGCCGCCGAAACGAACTCAGATAAACACGTTTTGCGGAATTACAAGTTTACAACAACTTCAACAAGTTACAGTAATGCGTCGCCGTCCGATGGTACGGCCATCCGCAGGCGAGATTGGTACAAGAAAATCGAAATTGAACAAAAACAATTGACAATTGACATCGCCCCTTATCCGAAGATGGTGTTGAGCCAGACAGCAAGTCGGTATCCCTGTTTAGCGATCTGGAGGTCGATCTGTGATACCCGTGTTTATGTGAACTGCGTCGAATATTGGGGGGAGGAAGCGGGAAACGTACGACCGGAATAGCATTGGTGAAGTACGTGCCAGTACATAGGTCCTGGCCAGTCACAAAGCTGAACACCGTGGACTAGGGAGTACCAAAAGAAAAAGAGAGAAAAGTTGTTAATTGCATTGAACATGGAACATAAAGGATTGGGCTACTCACGCAATCGTAGGTATTGGCTTCTTGAGACCAGCTCAGCGGGATCCCGGTCCCACTGAGTGCGGCCTGGTCGATGTTACTGACCCACCCAGCCGCCTGCGACGCGTATGTGCCACTCTGTTGTGACACCGGCGGCAGGCAGAACATGTCGACGGAAAGAAAGGGTGAGGTAGGGGGTGTATTACCGTGATGTGAGAGGCGAGATCGTTAGCCCAGGTCTGCGCGCTGCCGCCGTAGAGCGCGTGGACGTTCTTGGTGAGTATACCGGTGTCTACATAGAGATAGGACGGTCAGCCATGCTGATGGGGCTAGGGCACGGTCAAACTTACCCCAGGCTGCATGGAGGTTCGTAGAAGAACCAGAGCAAACTGCGGAGATATCGTTTCCTCCGAGTGCCAGTGCCTGTGAGCCACGGTACATCCGTTAGGTGCTCCATGTCAAAATTCCATGAAGTCTACGGACCTCGTCGTACAGCGGCTGGCCAATGTCGCCAATGAAGTGTGCTGTGGGAGGAGCAGTCATCGTCAGCTCGTGCGATGGACGATGGAACGGTGGAGTATCAGCCACTAACTGATGAAGAGCAAAGCCTGCTGGACCTGAGTCGGGTCCGTTTGCCTACGATGGAGGGGATGTCAGGGAATGTGCCCACCAGCGTTAAAGCGGAACACTCACGTCAGGAGTAAACGCTTTCCACAATCCCGCAAAGCACCCCACGATTCGCCAGGCCCCGACAAGGCCGCATCAAGACATGAAGAGTCAACGGACGACGAAGAACACCCGGAGGTGAAGGAGTCACAGAGAGGAGCAAGTCGAAACGCGCTGCACACCCGCGCGCATCACAAGATCCCACCTTCAAACCCGACCCTTCGTCTTGGCGCAGTACGCGCCCCGATAAACTCGACACTTGACGTATCGCAAAGTCGCTCCCTCGGGAGCGGGGAGGTGTTATATTGTAAAGCGGCTAGGACATTGGGCTAGTAGAAGTGCAGACGAAGTGGAGCATACGTGTTGTAATAGTGCCACATAGGGCCATGTACCCCAAGGCGCACTCAAATGGATTCGAAAAAAAAAAAGAAAAAAAAACTCACGTCAGGACACGGTTGGTGTAGTTCTGGATGGCGCTAACTACTACTATCGCGCAACGCGTTAGACGTCGACAGTGTACTCGACTTGACTGCTGGAGGGACGCGACTTACCAACGCAGCCACTGGCGCCGCAGTCGCGCGCGAGATCGACGGAGCAGGAGCTCGGGGGGTTATCTAATATTCCGGGTGCGTGGACGTGCGTATACGAACGGGGACAGGGACTTACCTTCCGCATCGATGAAATGGTACGGCGCGGTGAACTTGAACGCCGTCTGAGAGCGCACGGTATCCGCCCACTATTCCGTCGATTAGTCGCCAAACGACCACGAAGGTATCTTTGGTACGCACGTGGAAGCAGGCCCGAGGGAGGAACTGAAAGTGGACCCGAGAATCGACTGGACGGTGGACAACGTGTTTGGGGTGAGGAACTGAAAAAGGCAGGTGGGGCGGCGGTTCAGCCATGTTCGCGCATAACAGACCATGGTGACTTGGACGAACCTGCATCGCGACGTAACTGCGTTCGAGTTGGCGGTCAGCGTGTGCCAGAGAATCTTCATGGATCGCACCTACCCGGTTGTCTGATGGCCAAGACTACCCCAAGCTGCAACGCCACTAGGAGCGACGACGACAGCAGCGAGAGCGTAAGGGAGAGCTAGCTTCATGGTTGTGTGAGGAGTCTGCGATGGTTGTGGGGACGCAAGTTGTGTTCAAGTGAAAAGACAAGGGCCGTTTTATATGAAGGAGTGATATCTATCATTGTGCGTGTTTGGTAACAGAATTCGATGTAGCGCTTCAGTTTCTGTGTACCGCATGGCGCGGCCTGCTTCTTTCTCGTGCACAGTCAGTGGCAGGTGTCGTATATCATGTACTTCATCGGTCCGACCCACGTGAGGCCAACCGCATTGCGACATGTAGGGGCCCGAGCAACATGGTGAGTCGGAGAACGCAAAGGAAGGGAAACATAGGTGTCACTGCTCTTCCATTCCTTTCCCGAGCTAGTTCTCGAGGCAAGGCCTACTGCTGGTGGGGTCCGTGGGGATAATAACAAGCACGTATCGCTGTTTGACCAAGTGTTTGACAGCAGGCGAGCGGAGACCACAAACTAGGACCAGGAGTAGGAGCTTTCAAGGAAGTGCCAGGTTGAGTCTATGTGTGTTTCGCGGGAATGGTGTCTGGGAGATATGCAGGCACAGAAGGTGAGTAGGAAGCCTGTCAGACACTGGCACGAACGACATACCCTCGTATCAGAATTATCGGGCTAGAGCACTGTACTAGGACATTTGTAACGGCGACGGGCTTTTGAGGGGTCCATCGGACGGTTGAGACGTGCGACGTGCGAAAGGCTGGGCATTCCGAATTCTTACGATCGTACAATAGGGTACGAAACAAGAAATCACCTAACCACAGACCTCAGGGACGTGGGAGTTCACAAGAGCTCGGAGTGAGAGCTCAGACGTCTTTGAGCTTATAAGTTACAGTAAATGGACTGATCCAAGAGCGGACCCAGACGGAGGAACGTATGAGAAATCGGTAGTCATTCGAGGCGCACAAAAGTGGATTCGAAAAAAAGAAAACACGTCATTCCTATCCGCCTCAGGCTTGTCCATCTACTCAACGAATGTCTGACCTGAGCGGGTATCACCCATGCGACGGGCGAGGTTGAAGGGCCATAATACCACTGGGCCTCGTGTTACCGTCATGATTGTGCATTACACAGCCAAACTTAGAACTACTACAAGCAGTGCTTTCTGTAGCGCCTACTGCGGGAGCCAAGGTGCAAGGAGAAGCAGATTTGGTGTTCAGGGTTCGCACGAGAGGGGGGATGTAGTCGGGCTCTCTTTGCAAGTCTCTTTGTACAGATAGAAAGTGGGACTGGTGCAGCCGAGACGACTGGGACGATGGAGACAAGGATTCACATATGCAAAGCCACGAGCCTTCAAGCTTCAAGCTTCAAGTCGAGCACCAAGGTGTACAGGGAATGCACTTAGAGTCAGCAAATCAGTTTATTTCCGGAATAAATAAAACCAAATAACAGGCGCTCCTTCTTCTCCTTTCGTTCGACTGCCGTTCTGGGCTGGCGGACTTTCGTACCGGTGGTTATGACGGCAGGACGGGCACATCAATTCTGCCGTGGCTGGTGCGCTCTGCGTATACTGTCGAAACAACGCCACTACCTTTGACTTGAGCAAGCCCTTACTTGGACACGTCGACATCCCTCGTCCGCGCGCGGGACGTGTGGGCCGGTTTTTTGGTGCGTTTCCATCCACTGGGTCTCATTGTACCTACATACAGGTCCGTATACACGCCATGTCGGAATGATATCTCAAGACCCAGGACAGTACTTTCTGGAGCCGACTTCGAGTGTGCGGTACGTGCTCGTGACATTTGGAAAATATGTGCGCGAAAACTACTGTTCCCGCGTAGTGACACGCTAGAGCAGATCGACATCTCCCATCAGCTGAGGTACAAGTACTCCGACGTGCGCACTCTCAGTTCATAATGGCTCTACTATGGTACAGACGTTCGAAATCGCGCTCACCCCACGTGACGTTGTCAGCGCAGTGAGGCATGGGAAGATCTCCGCGCTCGTTGGTATAGAAGGGTCCGTCTCGTCTCCTCCTCCCTTCTCGGTCTCGTCCCTCTGACCGCGCAGCACGCACAGGGGCCACCAGCTGGGAAACTCTCTCGGCGCGTTGCGCCACTTCGCGGCACGCGGCGTACCCTACGTCACACTCACCTACGCTTGCCACAACGCCTTCGCCGACTCGTCCGGGCTATTTGATGTTGTCGAGCCGCTGCACCATGGGCCCAGGTGCTCATTTCTTCCCATCGCTGCGTCTCAATCGAACTGCCAAACCGTTCGCGCAGCCCATTCATCTCACATTATGATGGCATTCATCGCTGCCCAACCGGGGTTGAAGATGTCTCGACCTACCTCGTACTCGTACGTTCAACCCCATTATCGCTTCGCGCTCTGACACCGAAACTTTGTAGATCGCGGAATTATACAGCCGCGGATGGTCTGCGGACGAACTGCACGGCTTTACAGGGGGTAACTTTCTCCCTGTATTCGCAGGTGCAGAGAACGTGGTGCGCGAGGGCGTCGCGCCAGCACAAGACCTATACGAGAAGCGCACGGATATCCCGAAGAAGCACTGAGACTCTAAGCTCCTGTCTGTACTTAAAAGAAGACCAAGTTATGTATTTCCTGCGATGTATGCTGTTGAGAGTATGGGTCGTTCAAGCTCTAGGCTGATAGCCTGACGAGTAGAAACGAAAACATCCAGCTGATTGTTCATCTTGTGTGGTGGATCAGAACTAACAAGCGCAAGTCTGTCCGGCGACCTGGAGGCAGCGAGCCGTTTTGGTACCTTGGGGCTCTTCCTGGAAGTCAACTACACAGCGCAAGGTTCTATGTCTCGGAGTTTTCGGGTTGGTTAGTGCGTTGGCGGGATTGGCTTGTCGGTGGCTTGTTCGTAAACTCGGGGTGGCGAGTACTGGTACAACGTTTGGGGGCGCGCTTTCTGACACACACTTTCCAGCTCCGTTTCGCCCTCCCTCGCCCTCACGTCCGGGTCCAGATAGTCTTTGTGGAAGAAAAAACCGACACAGCGCATGATGCATGAGTGCCTCTGGTCAGCGTCACGTGAGGTGAGGTAAGCGAGGCCCGGCATCCGCTCCCGCTCTTTTTATGTTCAAGTTTCCTCTCCTGCCGCTAAAGCCCAGCCGCGTCGCGTCGCGCGCACGCTGGCAAGTCCGTGCCGGTGGAGGGTTTCCAGTTTTCCGGCTCTTTGTATTATTATTGATCTCCATCTATTGTATCCTCGGTTTGTTGGCAGACTGTTGCAAATCACTAAACCATTTTTTGCATTCAGGTGCCCGCCAAAACTTGCTAACAGCTCATCGGATCCCCCTCAGACTTCGACACCGTATTGTTATCTGATCCTACACTATTCTTGACCTGCTTTGGATCCCCCATGTGATGTTGAACCCGGGCTGCAGCACTGCCGTCGCTAGATGGGATCCTGACAGGGTTCCACCGAGTTTACTGCCTATCCACCTTCAACGTTGGAAGACTCCAAGTAGAAAAACTTACGGTTTCCAGACTCAACGCATTGACGACCAGTTACGCACTCGCTATCACAAAGGTAAGGTCGCAACCGATGGCCAGCCTCAAATGTGGTCCGACTCCAGCTGGACCGTCTTGACCTTGTACCACCACCATCTCCTTTGGCCGTGGTCGTTGTAGTGCCCTAAGGGCTATAGTCTCGTACTATGGGGCATCTACCATCATTTCGTCTCAGGCCTAGTGCCTCGACCACCACAACTGACTCGTCACTCGGCCACATTTGTTATGCATCCGCCTAACGGCGCGGATCGCCCATCCCCGACACCATCCCCAAACCCTCAACCAAGAACCCCTCAAGGGAACGCAGATGTTGTGGATCCACCCCGCACCGGAACACATCCAAGAACTTCACGACTAAAGAAGGTACAGCCGGAAGGCTGTGCGATCGTCGACTGTTCGGAAACGCTCTCGATTGAACCCAGCTGAAGCAAGCGAGGCCTCAGAGAATGTACTGTGGTCGCAGACGGGATCCGGTCGGGACTGTAAGTATACCGTGACCGTGACCGTTATTACTGGAGGGGAGGCCAGTGGGGCGAGGGAAGGGCGAGGCGACGGGCAAAGTAAGGGTTCGCCGAAAGGCGACAACGTATCCGAGGATCACCACGACCCCTCTCGTAAGACTACAGTTCTACTCTGTGGTGTTTTATACCTTTGACGGTTCCGACCCTTTAATGCCCATAGCAGGCCACCCGGCTTTCCTCTGGAAGGTGGCCCTCTAGTTTCATGTAAACTGTTTGCCGTACCTTACCACTCGGTGCACGTGGATTCTCAGCCTACGTTACGACTCAATTTTCGCTACCTCTGTAGTTGAAGACCGGTCTTGTATACGTATTGACGAAAATTGTACCCAGTGCTTCAAACCTAGATAGTCCGAGGGACGCGTTGACCTTAAGACGCGTCGATGCGGACTTGGGGACACATGTTTGAGCGTCTTGGTCATCATGATGAATTTATTTCATAGATAACGATCAATATTGTCCGGGAAAAGTGCTCATGCTGTCTTGGTCTCAGTGCCAATCATTACTACAGTACAGTGTCCATCAACTACCGCTCATTCGCTGTGGATTATTCCTAGTTCGCGCGCGGTGCGGGCCCCTCTTGAAGCCATAGATCGGCCGAAAGATATTCTCAGAAGCTTACACGCAATGACGCACGTCTGGCGCTATCTTTCAGTTAGCCCGCACCGCGGCGGCCAGGAAGTACGGCCAGCAGACGCTGGAAGTCAGGCGTCCCAAGACCTGTGACCTACAGGGCCGACAGTCAGCCATCGTCAAAAGTGAAGCATGGCGGGACCGACAGGATCCCATCCCTCAATGGCGGAGAATCCATCAGTGTTGCAGCCCGGGTTCGAGCCGGATGTGATGTCAGTGAAGCCACTCATGCCAGTACCGTATAGCCAGGGGTTAAGGAAGCCGAGTGTGGCCTTACCTCGCGATATTAGGTAATCGTTAAGCAGTGAGATTACGCCTGCCACGATCTGTACTTGGTGGTCAGCCGGATGTACGACCCAGATAGGAGGGAACAAGGGAGGGAGACACGTACAGGCGCGGAGCCACTTGTGCCATGCGCGATTACCTTCTGGCCCTTGATGAAGACCGGGAGGTTCAGAGCCTGGGCGGAGATGTCGGGAATTCCCCGGCTAGTAGCGCTGCACCAATTACGAAGTAAGTAGCAGTCAAATCAGATCACGGAAGGGAATGCACTTGTATTTTCCTTGATACTGGTTGCCAAGGTGCTGCAGGAATTCAGTCACGGCCTGTTCCTGGTAGTCGGGACGTTTAAAGACGTTCGAGAAGCCCCCCCCGGAGAGGCCTGCCGCGATCTCTGGATCGTGATTCGTCGTTCCGCCGACGGCGGTGACATAGGGACCTGGTGTGGTGAGTGACTCGTTCTGTACATCTCCCTAGCTGAGAAAGAATGTCACACGTACAGGTTGCGGGGAAGTTCGAGATGAACCGGACGGTGCCGTCGTTGGTCACGCAGTCCCCTTTGCCGACCCCGTCGTCCCCAGTCGAGATGAGCACGCTGACGCCGAGTATGCTGAGTATACTAAACTGGGTGCAAATGTACGTTGCATAATCCACCGGAATAAACCTTTCATCGACGACGTATGATATACTGATCGTCCGTGGGATATTACTCGCCGTGCGGAGGTAGCGAAACCAGGAGGCAAGCCAATCGTCCGTGCCCGTCCGCCCCTGGCCGACACTGTAGAAGAATACCTGGGTCGGATACGTCATGGCCACAGCATACTGGGTGTCGAGGTTCGGCTCTCCGGCGGGGTTGCTCGGGTCGTATCCACCAGCGTTGACCTTTACGACGATGAATGTCGCATCAGTCCCGTCGGAACGGTATACGGACATGAACGTCGCCAGGTCCTCTGGACTCGGGTATTCGTCTTGCATTCCGAAAATCCCGAGCACATTCCGGTCCGCGGCAGCGGGCCTATATTCGGTCGTCTTGTACAGGGAGCGCAGAAACGATGGAGTGGACAGGTCATTATCGCGGCTCGACAGCACAGTCACAGGCTCTCCTGATACTGGCTTCTTCAACCCAGCTGTCGCCCCGCCGGACCGCTTGCGCGGTGACTGCCACTGCGTGTGCGGAGTGGAAAAGCACGTCGTCGGCACTACAGTCTGCACGAGCCTGTGCAGTGCAGCGGGAAGCGCGTAGCCAACCGTGCGCACGACGGTCTCATTTGTCTCGACATGCCTGTAGAGCTGATATGATGCGCCAAGGAGAGCGTTGGCCTGGATTATGGACACGCCACTGAGAGTCAGTGTGGTGCCGCCGTGTGTCATCGAGACGGACGAGGAGGGTATGCCGTGGTGTTCGAGCCAGGAATTGACGAGCTCGAGGGTTCCTGGAGGCGGAGAGACAAGTTCCGCAACCTGCTCGTCGGATAAGTATTTGCCATATCTGCATTAGAGCAGCAACACTCGTGAGTACATGCATGAGGGAAGGAGTGGCGGAGAAGACGCGCCTTGGATGGTTGGGGTCGCTGACCTGGTATAGAGTGTCAATCAAAGCGTTCTCGCGGAGGGCCTTGAGTGCAACGTAGAGGTCGATGGTGGTGCCGCTTAGTGGATTGCCAAGGCTCTCCCAGTTCTCCGGGACGGCATTCCAAGAGTGCTTGATACGCATGTCGTCCCAATGTGGTGAGAAGGGCTTCGCTAGACTGCCAAGGAGAATAGCAGCGGGGACGAAAAGCACAGAGATCAGATGGCAGCGCATTACTACAGGGGTCACCGAGAGGGTCTCGGCAATACACTGGCAGTGCGTGGGGATGCCGGATATGTGAGGTCTTTTATGGCGCATTTCTATATCATGGGAATTCGGGGTCGGGTGTAGGGGTACGGTAAAGTGTTTCGATGCTGATGCCATCGATGGGAATTGAATTTGAATTGTCAGTGAGAGAAGGCAGGCTCGGTGAAGACGGATACGAATGAAGTACTACCCGAAGCCTCTACAATAAACCTGAGATCTGAGAGCCCGTTCAGTACATATCCTGTCGCGCGGAATCAGCCCAAAGTGTGCCTGATAGTCTTCGAACGAAAATATAGACGCGAAGGGAGAAGCCAGCATCATCACGATATGGTCGCTCAGTCCCCGTCCATTCCAGTTACCGCGGTCGTAGAGGCTGATTAGTGTTTTGGGGATTACAGCAATTTTCGCTGTAACGCCGATAGGTGCCAGTGGTTTTGTCCGGTCGCACCGCTTGTATTACTGTAGCCTCGTGAAACCAGGCACTTCGACAAGTGACTTTCGGCTAGCAAGGTGTCGGGGTTTGAAGCGCGCTGCTAGCCGCGTCACTTGTCTACCCCTTTGTTGACACTGTTCACCGAGATCGGCCGAGGATCTATCATTAGTGTTAACTAGCGCTCACGACTAGTACCGCTCACGGTTCGCATCAGAAAATTCCCATCCAAGCCCCCTTTGCCTCAATGACTAGCGAATTGAATTGTAATAGGTAGTTAGATTCTGATCCCAACAGTCACTCCTGCAATTCTGTTAACGTCAAGTCCGGCTGTTCTTCGATACAGTCTTAAATGGACGGGAGCTGAGCGCTGAGCGGCCATATCGTGGCTTCTCCCTTCGCGTCTATATTTGACTATCGGGCACACTTTTTGGGCTGATTCCGCGCGACAGGATATGTACTGAACGGGCTCTCAGATCTCAGGTTGGCAGACTCCATTCGCATCAGTCTTCACCAAGGCTCACCCTCTCTCACTGGCAATTCAAGATTCAATCTCCGTCGAGGGTATCAGCATCGAAACACTCTTACCGTCCCTTTACTCCCGAGTCCCCACCATGATGTAGAATGTACCATAAGAGCCGTCACATTTCTGGCATCCTCACGAACGTACTGCCGGTCTATTGCCGAGACCCTCTCGGTGACCCCTGTAGTAATGCGCTGCCATCTGATCTCTGTGCTTTTCGTCCCCGCTGCTATTCTCCTTGGCAGTCTAGCGAAGCCCTTCTCACCACATTGGGACGACATGCGTATCAAGCACTCTTGGAATGCCGTCCCGGAGAACTGGGAGAGCCTTGGCAATCCACTAAGCGGCACCACCATCGACCTCTACGTTGCACTCAAGGCCCACCGCGAGAACGCTTTGATTGACACGCTATACCAGGTCAGCGACCCCAACCATCCAAGGCACGTCTCCTCCGCCATTCCCCTCATGCATGTACTCACGAGTTTTGCTGCTCTAATGTAGATATGCCACATACTTGTCCAAGAAGCAGGTTGCGGAACTTGTCTCTCCGCATCCAGGAACCCTCGAGTTTGTCAAATCCTGGCTCGAATACCACGACGTGCCCTCCTCGTCCGTCTCGATGACGCACGGAGGCACCACGTTGACTCTCAGTAGCGTGTCCATAATCCAGGCCAACGCTCTCCTTGGCGCATCATATCAGCTGTACAGACATGTCGAGACAAATGAGACCGTCGTGCGCACGGTCGGCTACGCACTTCCCACTGCACTGCACAAGCTCGTGCAGACCATAGTGCCGACGACGTTCTTCTCCACCCCGCACACGCAGTGGCAGTCACCGCGCAAGCGGACTGGCGGGGCTCCAGCGGGGTTGAAGCCAGTATCAGGAGAGCCTGTGACTGTGTTGTCGAGCCGCGACGACTCCTCCGACGATGATGACGATGACACCACGCCATCGTATCTGCGCTCCCTGTACAAGATGACCGAATATATGCCCGCTGCTACGGACCGGAATGCGCTCGGGATTGTGGGAATTCTAAATGAGTACCCGAGCCCAGAGGACCTGGCGACGTTCTTGTCCGAATACCGCTCTGACGCGACTGACGCGAGACTCACTGTCGTACAGGTCAACGGTGGGGGATACGACCCAACCAACCCCGCCTCCGAGTCGAACCTCGACACCCAGTATGCTGTGGCCATGACGTATCCGACCCCGGTAATCTTCTACAGTGTCGGCCGTGGGCCTGCCGGCACGACCGATTGGTTTGTGTCCTGGCTCCGCTACATCCTCGAGGAAGATAATATTCCGCGGACGATCAGCATATCGTACATCATGGATGAGAGGGTTATTCCGGAGGAATATGCAACGTACGTATGCACCCAGTTTGGTATGCTCGGCGCACTTGGCGTCAGCGTGCTCATCGCGACTGGGGACGACGGCGTCGGCAAAGGGGACTGCGTGACCAATGACGGCACCGTCCGGTTCTACACGTACTTCCCCGCAAGCTGTACGTGTGGCATTCTTGCTCAGCTCGGGAGATGTACAGAACGGGTCACCCACACAGCTTGTACTTTCGCAGGTCCCTATGTCACCGCCGTCGGTGGGACGACTGGTAGCGAACCAGAGTTCGCGGCAACCCTCTCCGGGGGAGGCTTCTCGAATATCTTCAAACGCCCCGACTACCAGGAACAGGCCGTGACCACATTCCTCCAGCACCTTGGCAACCAGTATGAAGGGAAATACAAGTGCATTCTCTTCTGTGACCTGATCTGACTGCTACTTACTTCGTACTTGGTGCAGTGCTACGAGCCGGGGAATTCCCGACATCTCCGCCCAGGCTCTGGGATACCCGGTCTTCGTCAAGGGCTTAAAGTATCTCGGGCGGGGCACAAGTATCTCCACGCCTGTGCGTCTCTCTATCCTCTCTTCTCCCTCCTATCTGGGCACACATCCGGCTGACTACCAATGTACAGATCGTGGCAAGCATGATCTCACTGCTTAATGATTACCTAATCTCGCAAGGCAAGGTCACTCTCGGCTTCCTTAACCCCTGGCTGTACGGTCCAGGCAAGAGTGGCCTCACTGACATGACATACGGCTCGAACCCGGGCTGCGGCACTGATGGGTTCTCCGCCATTGAGGGATGGGATCCTGTCAGTCCCACCAAGGTTCACTTTCGACGATGGCTGACTGTCGGTCCTGTAGGTCACAGGTTTTGGGACGCCTGACTTCCAGCGCCTGCTGCGCGTACTTCCTGACTCCGCAGAACCTGGCGGTGCGGGCTAACTGAAAAAGATAGCGCCAGGCATGCGTCATTGCGTATGAGTATTCTGGGAATATCGTCGGCCAATCTACTATGGCTTCAGGAATAGCCCGCCGGCGCGAACTAGGAATTATCCACAGCGAATAAGCGGTAGTTGATGGAGATACACCGTAGTGAAGTAATGATTGGCAGACAAAGACGAGCACTTTTCTGAACAGTAACATCGATAATTTTCGATGAGATAAATTTGTCACGAAGACCACCACGCCCAAACACGTTCTGTCCCCAGGTCCGCGTCGGCACGTCTACTCCCAAGATCAACGCGTCCATCGGGTTCTCTAGGATTAGAGCACTGGCTACAAATTCATCGATTGAAGTGCATCTTACCACTACCTATGGTGCAAGGTTATTCTGGTATCTAACGAGTAAGGCAATACCTACTACCTAGCCAGCAACATACAAGATCTGCACGTTTCAATATAGGGGACGGCGTAGGCCGGGTTGTGTCACGCGCCAAAGCATAGCGAGTCGGAACATACTTGAGGCCTTGTTTGAGGCCAGTTATTGGTTGCGTCATCAGCTCTGCGATGGCGAGTGCGTAGGTCGTTAATGCGTTGGCTCTGGAAACCGTATGCTTTTCTACTCAGACACCGAGAGTTTCCTGCAGCGCGTCACCTATGGAGCCGAAAGTCTCACAACGTCGAAGGTGGAGAGGCAACAAGCCTGGTGTAACCCTGTCAGGATCCCATCCAGCGATGGCGGAAAATTCATCAGCGTTGCAAATGACTAGACAATTTTGGGCATTAAAGTGCTCGCCAACTAACGGCTCATCGGATCCCCCTCAGACTTCGACACCGTATTGTTATCCGATCCCACACTATCCTTGACTTGCTTTGGATCCCCCATGTGGTGTTGAACTTGGTTGAACCCGGGCTGCAACAGACTGAGGATACAGTAGATGCAGATAAAAAGAGCCGGAAAGCTGAGAACCTTCCACCGACACGGACTTGCCCGCGTGCGCGTCACGCGGCTGCGGCGGGAGAGGAAACATAAAATGAGCGAGAGCGGGGCGACGGACGGCGCTTCTCCCTCTTCTCTGGGTCGTACATTCGGCTGACCACCAATGTACATACAGATCGTGGCAAGCATATCACTGCTGAATGATTACCTATTCTCGCAAGGCAGGCCCCCCCTCGGCTTCCATAACCCCTGGCTGTACGGTACCGGCAAGAGTGGCCTCACTGACATCATAGAGGGCTCGAACCCGGGCTGCGGCACCGATGGATTCTCCGCCATTGAGGCCTATTGAGGGATGGGATCCTGTCAGTCCTGCCAAGGTTCACTTTCGACGATGGCTGACTGTCGATCCTGTAGGTCACAGGTGTTGGGACGCCTGACTTCCAGCGCCTGCTGCGCGTACTTCCTGACTCCGCATGACCTAGCGGTGCGGGCTAACTGAAAAAGATAGCGCCAGACACTCTGGGAATATTTATCTATGGCTTCAGGAATAGCCCGCGTGCCGCACGAACTAGGAATTATCCACAGCGAATAGGCGGTAGTTGATGGCGATGCACTGTAGTGTAGTACCGATTGGCACTGAGACCAAGACGTTTCCTGGACAGTAATACTGATGAGATTAATTTGTCATGAAGACCACGACGTAGATGCAGGTCAATTATAATAAATACCCGGAAACCTTCCACCAACACGGGCTAGCCCGCGTGCGCGCGACGCGGCTAGGGTTTAGCGGCGGGGGAGGAAAAGAGCGGGAGCGGGACGCCGGACGCCGGAGAGAGCGGTTTCCGTGGCCTTACCTCACCTCACGTGACGCCGACCGCCGCTCATGCGCTGCCCCATCGGTTGTTCTCTCTTCCACAAAGACTATCTGGACCCGGACGTGAGGGCCAGGTAGGGAAAAACGGGAACTGGAGAGAGAGAGCGAGAGAGCGAGCCCCCAAACGTCGTACCAGTACTCACCACCCCCACTTTCCGAACAAGCGGAAGAAAGGCGCTGACAAGCCCGCCACCGTACTGACCAACTCCAAGACATAGGACCGTGCGCTGTGTGGTTGAGTTCCAGAAGAGCTCTAAGGGACGAAAACGGCTTGCTGCCTCTAGGTCGCGGGACAGACTTGCGCTTGTTAGTTCTGATCCACCACAAAAGATGAACAATCAGCCCAAGAATCAGCCGGACGTTTTCGTTTCTACTCGTCAAGCTATCAGCCCTCTCTATAACTTGAACGACATATACTCTCAACAGCATGCATTGCAGGGAAAACATAACTTCGTCTTCTTTTAAGTACAGACAGGAGGTTAGAGCCTTAGTGCTTCTTCGGTATATCCGTGCGCTTCTCGTATAGGTCTCGTGCTGGCGCGACGCCCTCGCGTGCTATCTCGCGCGCCACGTCCTCCGCACCCGCGAATACATGGAGGAAGTTACCCGGGGCCTTACCCCCCGGTAAAGCCGTGCGGTTCATCATCAGACTATCCGCGGCTGTATAATTCTGGGACCTACAATGGTTCGGTATCAGAGCGCGGAGCGGTAATGGGGCTGTAGCAGGAACGCACGAGTACGGGGTGGGTCGAGTCGTAGAATGGGAACCACTCCAGAGGGCGCCATGACGGGTGGGGGCAAGGGCAGGATAGGCGGCTTCAATCTGATGATGGGTATTGGTGGAGGCGGGATTGGCGGGATGAGTCATTGCCGCGGGCGGCAGAATGAGTGTGGGTATGCACTGGCACGGCAGCACGGGCGCTAACGAGGGCCCGAAGGGAAAACCCGATCGATATGGCGAGACTCGGGAACATGGTCGTCGTGGGCGGCAGCACTGCCAGTCGTATCTTTGAATCGTCTGTGCAGAGCTATTTTACCAGAGCGTGCCAGTGGGCCTCATAGCTTGAACATCCGTCGTGCTCCAAGCAGCGTGCTATGATCAAGTGTGTACTTTCACAAGAATAAAGGCTGTGATCAATGTTCAAAGAAAAAGATCACGGCGTCCCCGCGTCCATTCGTCCATTCGTCGTTCTGTGCCCTGGCATTGCATACCATTCCACAGGCCTTTTGTCATCGAACCCGAATCGACTAATGGTACGCATGTGAATGGAAAGGGTATTCCTACATCACGCATCTCAGCCATGTTTTCCTAGTAAGTGCGGGTTTGTCAGGTGCGGGTCACAGTAGCCATCCAATACCCCGTATCCGTGTGCCTGCGGGTACCTCCTCAGGTTGCAATGGCCAGAAGTTTGTTCAACCTCTACCCCAACTGCTGTATGCATGCCAAAATCAGCAGCTAAGTGAGTTGTTCGCGGTTGACATGTTCTAGATCCAAGTCTAGATCTGCTCGATCCTTGGCGCAGCCGGCACCTCTATAGAGCGAGCGGTCAACGTTCAACGATGACTCGGACAACCTCATTACGTTATCTCCTAAATTAACAAAACCAACCTTGAAACCAACGCCTGGGGCAAGGCTACATTACAGTCGACGCCGAGATTGCGAAAAATCAACTAATTTGGGTCTACCGCGAGAACTTAAGCTTGGAATGTCAATGGACGAGAGCTGTGTGCTGAGCGGCCATGTCTATATTTTCGATGACTCTGGGGCCCACTTTTTTGGCTGATACCACGCGACAGGATATGTACTGAACGGTCTCTCAGATCTCAGATCTTAGGTTGGCAGTACTCCATTCGTATCAGTCTTCACCGAGGCTCACCCTCTCAGGCTCTCACCACTGGCAATTCAAAATTCAATCTCCGTCGAGGGTATAATCAACATCGAAACACTCTTACAGAGTACTGTACCTTTACTCCCCATCATGATGTAGAAATGCACCATAAAAGCCCTCACATTTCCGGCGTCCTCACGAACGTATTGCCAGTGTATTGTCGAGACCCTCTCGGTGACCCCGTAGTAATGCGCTACCATTTGATTTCTGTGATTTCCGTCCTTGCTACTATTCTCATTGGCAGTCTAGCGAAGCCCTTCTCACCACGTTGGGACGATACGCGTATCAAGCACTCTTGGAATACCGTCCCGGAGAACTGGGAGAGCTTTGGCAATCCACTTAGCGGCACCACCATCGACCTCTACGTGGCACTCAAGGCCCACCGCGAGAACGCTTTGATTGACACGCTATACCAGGTCAGCGACCCCAACCATCCAAGGTACGTCTTCTCCGCTACTCCCCTCATACATGTACTCACGAGTGTTGCTGCTCTAATACAGATATGGCGCATATTTATCCAAGGAGCAGGTTGCGGAACTTGTTTCTCCGCCCCCAGGAACCCTCGAGTTTGTCAATTCCTGGCTCGAATATCACGGCATACCCTCCTCGTCCGTCTCGATGACACACGGCGGCACCACGCTGACTCTCAGTGGCGTGTCCATAATCCAGGCCAACGCTCTCCTTGGCGCATCATATCAGCTGTACAGACATGTCGAGACAAATGAGACCGTCGTGCGCACGGTCGGCTACGCGCTTCCCGCTGCACTGCACAGGCTCGTGCAGACCGTAGTGCCGACGACGTTCTTCTCCACCCCGCACACGCAGTGGCAGTCATTCCGCAAGCGGTCCGGCGGGGCGACAGCTGGGTTGAAGAAGTCGGTATCAGGAGAGCCTGTGACTGTGCTGTCGAGCCGGAACGACGATGATGATGACGATGACACCACGCCATCGTATCTGCGCTCCCTGTACAAGACGGCCGAATATACGCCCGCTGCTACGGACCGGAATGCGCTCGGGATTGTGGGAATTCTAAACGAGTACCCGAGCACAGAGGACCTAGCGACGTTCTTGTCCGAATACCGCTCCGACGCAACTGAAGCGACATTTACCGTCGTACAGGCCAACGGTGGGGGATACGACCCGACCAACCCCGCGGCCGAGTCGAACCTCGACACCCAGTATGCTGTGGCCATGGTGTATCCGACCCCAGTAATCTTCTACAGTACTGGCCGCGGGCCGGAGGGCACGACCGATTGGTTTATATCCTGGCTCCGCTACGTCTTCGCAGAAGATAATGTCCCGCGGACGATCA
Source organism: Lactarius deliciosus (assembly GCA_021525775.1). Lineage (NCBI taxonomy): Eukaryota > Fungi > Basidiomycota > Agaricomycetes > Russulales > Russulaceae > Lactarius > Lactarius deliciosus. Next base: position 30,610 of record JAKELK010000253.1, read on the forward strand.
GCATATCGTACATCATGGATGAGAGGAGAATTCCGGAGGAATATGCGACGTATGTGTGCACCCAGTTTGGTATGCTCGGCGCATTTGGCGTCAGCGTGCTCATCTCGACTGGGGACGACGGCGTCGGTAAAGGGGACTGCTTGGCCAATGACGGCTCCGTCCGGTTCTACACGCGCTACCCCGCAAGCTGTACGTGTGGCATTCTTTCTCATCTCTGGTCACTCACCATACATTGTACTTTCGCAGGTCCCTATGTCACAGCCGTCGGTGGGACGACCGGTAGAGAACCAGAGTTCGCGGCAAGCCTCTCCGGAGGAGGCTTCTCGAACATCTTTAAACGTCCCGACTACCAGGAACAGGCCGTGACCACCTTCCTCCAGCACCTTGGCAACCAATATCGAGGGAAATACAAGTGCATTCCCATCTGTGACCTGATCTGACTCCGACTTACTTCGTAATTGGTGCAGCGCTACGAGCCGGGGAATTCCCGACATCTCCGCCCAGGCTCTGGGATACCCGATCTTCGTCAAGGGCGTGCAGCATCTCGGGGAGGGCACAAGTGCCTCCACGCCTGTGCGTCTCTCTGTCCTCTCTTCTCCCTCTTCTCTGTGTCGTACATTCGGCTGACCACCAATGTACATACAGGTCGTGGCAAGCATAATATCACTGCTGAATGATTACCTATTCTCGCAAGGCAGGCCCCCCCTCGGCTTCCTTAACCCCTGGCTGTACGGTACCGGCAAGAGTGGCCTCACTGACATCATAGAGGGCTCGAACCCGGGCTGCAACACTGATGGATTCTCCGCCATTGAGGGATGGGATCCAGTCAGTCCCAGCAAGGTTCACTTTCGACGATGGCTGACCGTCGGTCCTGTAGGTCACAGGTGTTGGGACGCCTGACTTCCAGCGCCTGCTGCGCGTACTTCCTGACTCCGCATGACCTAGCGGTGCGGGCTAATTGAAAACGATAGCGCCAGACATGCATCATTGCGTGTATGCATTCTGGAAATATTATGGCTTCAGGAATAGCCCGCCCGCCGCGCGAACTACTAGGAATTATTCACAGCGAATAGGCGGTAGTTGATGAAGATGCACTATAGTGTAGTAACGATTGGCACTAATACCAAGACGGCATGAGCACTTTTCCTGGACAGTAATATTTATGAGATAAATTTTGTCACGAAGTCCAAACACGTTATGTCCCCAAGTCCGCGTCGGCACGTCTACTCCCAAGATCAACGCGTCCCTCGGGCTCTCTAGGTTTGAAGCACTGGCTACAAATTTCATCGATTCTCGTGCACCACCTATGGTGCGAGGTTATTCTGGTATCTAACGAGTAAGGCAATACCCAATACCTAGCCAAAAACTTACAGTATCTGCACTTTTCGATATAAGGGGCGGTTTAGGTTGTGTCACGCGCAAAATAATAACGAGCTAGACTACATTTGATTGTCGGTTTCAGCGATGGTGAGATCGTAGATGCGTTGGGTCTGGAAAACCTTAAGCCTTTCTACTCAGACACCAAGAGTCTCCTGCAGCGCGTCAGAACAGGCGCCTCGAGACCCGTAACGCGTGACCTACAGAGCCGAAGGTCTTCCAATGTCGAAGATGGAGAGGCAACAAATCTGGTGCAACCCTGTCGGGATCCCATCCGGCGATGGAGGTATATATTAGTGATGCAGCCCGGGTTCGACCAAGTTCAACCCCACATGTCGAGTGGATCCGACGAGCCTTTTGCGGGCACATTAATGCACAAAATTGTTTAGTCATTTGCAGCAGCCCGAGGATACAGTAGATGCAGATCAATGATAAGAAATAAAGCCAGAAAACGGAGAGCCTTCCACCGAAACGGACTTTCCCGCGTGCGCGCGACGCGGCTGGGGTTTAGCGGCGGTAAGGGAAACACGAAAAGAGCGGGAGCGGGACGCCGCCGGACGCCAGGAGATAGAGCGGTTTCCGTGGCCCTCGCTTACCTCACCTCACGTGACGCTGACCGGAGCCGCTCGTGAGGGCGGGCGAGGGTGGGGGAAACGGGAGCTGGAGAGAGCGAGCGAGCAAGCGAACCCAAACGTCGTACCAGTACTCACCACCCTCACTTTGCGAATAAGCGGAAGAAAGGTGCTGACAAGCCAATCCCGCCAACGCACTAACCCACGCTGAAAACTCCGGGACATAGAGCCTTGCGCTGTGTGGTTGACTTCCGGGAAGAGCTCCAAGGGACGAAAACGGCTTGCTGCCTCAAGGTCGCGGGACAGACTTGCGCTTGCTAGTTCTGATCCACCACAAAAGATGAACAATCAGCCAGACAAATTCGTTTCTACTCGTCAAGCTATCAGCCTACTATATATAACTTGAACGACGTATACTCTCAACAGCATGGAGGAAGTTACCCCCGGTAAAGCCGCGCAGTCCGTCCGCAGACCATCCGCGGCTGTATAATTCCGCGACCTACAAAGTTTCGGTGTCAGAGCGCGAGGCGACGGGATCGTGCTATGAACGTACGAGTACGGGGTAGGTCGAGACGTCTTCGAGCCCGGTTGGGCAGCGGTCGATGCCATCATAATCGCTCCCGATCCCAACGCTGCCAGCACATCAGCGCATGTTATTAGAGGAGAGGAGGCGGGCGAACAGGGAAGGTGCGATGGGAAGAAGGGGAGACGTACTGGGCGCGGCCGGTCACGCTTGCGATATGGTCAACATGGTCGGCGACGGCCTTGACGTCCGCACGGTCCGGGTCTGCAGACACGAATCCGGGATGAAAGTTCACCTGCATCCAAACGTCAGTGCACGCACTCTATGGCGGACGCACGCGTACCATCACGACGCCGTCGAGCTGCCCCGCGCCGGTCCCGACATGCCGGAGCACCTCGTCCAGCACGTTCCGGGGGATATCGCGCAGGGCGCGGGCGGAAGAGTGGCTCCATATCACGGGCGCGCGCGATATCTTGAGGGCGGCGAGCGCAGGGTCGACGAGGACGCCGAGACGGTTGAGCTCCCTTACGAGGGTCTCGCCGAATGGTCTGTGCGAACGTTTCAGCGGTTCAGACGCAGCGGGAAGAAATGCGCACCTGTGCCCGTGCAGCGGCTCGATACCATCGAAGAGAGACGAGTCGGCGAAGACGTGGCACGTGGGGGTGAGCGTGACGTAGCGCACGCGGAGTGCCGCGAACTGGCGCAACGCGCCGAGAGCTGCGCGGTCAGAGGGAGAAGACCGAAAAGTGAGGAGACGAAACAGACCCTTCTATTCCAATGAGCGTGGAGACCTTGCTACGCCTCACTGCGTTGATGACGTCGCGTGGGGTGAGCGCGGGTTCAAACGTCTGTACCATAATTAAGTCCAGCGAGCCATTATGAACTGAGAGTGTGGTCGTGCGAGTGTTTGTGGATGGGAGATCTCGATCTGCTCTAGCGTGTCAGTACGCGCGATCACTGGCAGAACTTTTCGCGAAATATGGGGTTGCCCACGAGCACGTACCGCACACTCGATGTCAGCTCGAGAAAGTCCTTTCCTGGGTCAGCATCGATATCGGTCGTGACTGGACATACCCCTCGAACATCCGTCGTGCTCCAACCAGCATGCTATGATCAAGTGTGCGTTACTTTCACAAGTTCAAGGCGTCCCCGCGTCCATGCGTCGTTCTGTGCCCTGTTGCATACCATCCCACAGGCCTTTTGTCATTGAACTCGAATCAACTCATGGCACGCATGCGAATGGAAAGGCTATCCCTGCATCGCGCATCAGCCACGTTTTCCTACGAACGAGTAGCAACTAGCAAGTGCGGGTTTGTCAGGTGCGGGTCACAGTAGCTATCCAACACCCTTCTAAAACCCGTACCCGCAGGAACTCTCTCCTCGGGTTGCAATGGCGAAGTTTGTTCAACCTCTACACCACCTGCTGTATGCCAAAATCAGCAGCTAAGACGTGGTCCTGAGTTATTCGTGGTTGACATTTCTAGATCTGCTTGGTCCTTGGCGCAGCCGGCACCCCCATGAAACGAGTGGTCACCGGTCTAGATGACACCAACAGATCTAGATGCAAACGACGACTCGGACAACTTCACTACTTTATCCTAAATTAACAAAACCGACCTTGAAACCAACGACTAGACAAGCAAGGTTAGCGTTACGACCCCCCCTTAGTGTAGCTTGTTCACGCTGCGTCCGGTCTGGGCCTACGGCCTACGAACCGGAATATAAATGTAAAAAAAAAGAGTCCCCATAATGATGTAGAAATGCACCATAAAAGCCCTCACATATCCGGCATCCTCACGAACCTACTGTCAGTGTATTGCCGAGACACTCTCGGTGACCCCGTAGTAATGCGCTACCATCTGATCTCTGTGATTTCCGTCCTTGCTGCTATTCTCCTTGGCAGCCTAGCGAAGCCCTTCTCACCACGTTGGGACGATATGCGTATCAAGCACTCTTGGAATGCCGTCCCGGAGAACTGGGAGAGCCTTGGCAATCCACTAAGCGGCACCACCATCGACCTCTACGTTGCACTCAAGGCCCACCGCGAGAACGCTTTGATTGACACGCTATACCAGGTCAGCGACCCGAACCATCCAAGGCACGTCTACTCCGCCACTCCTTCCTTCATGCGTGTACTCACGAGTGTTGCTGCTCTAATGCAGATATGGCGCCTACTTATCCAAGGAGCAGATGGCGGAGCTTGTCTCTCCGCCCCCAGGAACCCTCGAGTTCGTCAAATCCTGGCTCGAATACCACGGCGTGCCCTCCTCGTCCGTCTCGATGACACACGGCGGCACCACGCTGACTCTCAGTGGGGTATCCATAATCCAGGCCAACGCACTCCTCGGCGCATCATATCAGCTGTACAGGCATGTCGAGACAAATGAGACCGTCGTGCGCACGGTTGGCTACGCGCTTCCTGCTGCACTGCACGGGCTCGTGCAGACTGTAGCGCCGACGACGTTCTTTTCCACCCCGCGGCAGTCACCGCGCAAGCGGTCCGGCGGGGCGACAGCTGGGTTGAAGAAGCCGGTATCAGGAGAGCCTGTGACTGTGCTGTTGAGCCGCTACGACGACGATGATGATGACACCACGCCATCGTTTCTGCGCTCGCTGTACAAGACGGCCGAATATACGCCCGCTGCTACGGACCGGAATGCGCTCGGGATTGTGGGAATTATAAATGATTACCCGAGCCCAGAGGACCTGGCGATGTTCTTGTCCGAATACCGCTCTGACGCGACTGATGCAGCAATCACCGTCGTACAGGTCAATGGCGGCGGATACGACCCGACCAACCCCGCGGCCGAGTCGAACGTCGACACCCAGTATACTGTGTCCATGACGTATCCGACCCCGGTAATCTTCTACAGTACTGGCCGCGGGCCGACGGGCACGACCGATTGGTTTATATCCTGGCTCGGCTACATCCTCATGGAGGATAATATCCCGCGGACGATCAGCATATCGTACATCATGGATGAGAGGAAGATTTCGGAGGAATATGCAACGTACGTATGCGCCCAGTTTAGTATGCTCGGCGCACTTGGCGTCAGCGTGCTCATCGCGACTGGGGACGACGGCGTCGGCAAAGGGGACTGCGTGACCAATGACGGCACCGTCCGGTTCTACACGAACTTCCCCGCAACCTGTACGTGTGGCATTATTTCTCACCTCGGGAGAAGTACAGGATGAGTCACTCACCACACCTTGTACTTTCGCAGGTCCCTATGTCACAGCCGTCGGTGGAACGACGGGTCTCGAACCAGAGGTCGCGGCAAGCCTCTCCGGAGGAGGCTTCTCGGACCACTTTAAACGTCCCGACTACCAGGAACAGGCCGTGGCCACATTCCTCCAGCACCTTGGCAACCAGTATCAAGGCCAATACAAGTGCATTCCCTTCCGTGACCTGATCTGACCCCTACTTACTTCGCAATTGGTGCAGCGCTACGAGCCGGGGAATTCCCGACATCTCCGCCCAGGCTCTGAGATACCCGGTCTTCTTCAAGGGCGTGGACCATCTCGGGCAGGGCACAAGTGCCTCCACGCCTGTGCGTCTCTCTGACCTCTCTTCTCCCTCTTCTCTGGGTCGTACATTCGGCTGACCACCAATGTACATATAGGTCGTGGCAAGCATAATATCACTGCTGAATGATTACCTATTCTCGCAAGGCAGGGCCCCCCTCGGCTTCCTTAACCCCTGGCTGTACGGTACCGGTAAGAGTGGCCTCACTGACATCATAGAGGGCTCGAACCCGGGCTGCGGCACCGATGGATTCTCCGCCATTGAGGGATGGGATCCTGTCAGTCCCACCAAGGTTCACTTTCGACGATGGCTGACTGTCGGTCCTGTAGGTCACAGGTGTTGGGACGCCTGACTTCCAGCGCCTGCTGCGCGTACTTCCTGACTCCGCAGAACCTGGCGGTGCGGGCTAACTGAAAAAGATAGCGCCAGACATTCTGGGAATATTTATCTATGGCTTCAGGAATAGCCCGCGTGCCGCACGAACTAGGAATTATCCACAGCGAATAGGCGGTAGTTGATGGCGATGCACTATAGTGTAGTACCGATTGGCACTGAGACCAAGACGTTTCCTGGACAGTAATACTGATGAGATTAATTTGTCATGAAGACCACGACGTAGATGCAGATCGATTGTAATAAATAGAGCCGGAAACCTTCCACCAACACGGGCTAGCCCGCGTGCGACGCGGCTGGGGTTTAGCGGCGGGAGAGGAAAAGAGCGGGAGCGGGACGCAGGACGCGGGAGAGAGCGGTTTCCGTGGCCTTACCTCACCTCACGTGACGCCGACCGCCGCTCATGCGCTGCCCCATCGGTTGTTCTCTCTTCCACAAAGACTATCTGGACCCGGACGTGAGGGCCAGGTAGGGAAAAACGGGAACTGGAGAGAGAGAGCGAGAGAGCGAGCCCCCAAACGTCGTACCAGTACTCACCACCCCCACTTTGCGAACAAGCGGAAGAAAGGCGCTGACAAGCCCGCCACCGTACTAACCAACTCCAAGACATAGGACCGTGCGCTGTGTGGTTGAGTTCCTCCAAGGGACGAAAACGGCTTGCTGCCTCAAGGTCGCGGGACAGACTTGCGCTTGTTAGTTCTGATCCACCACAAAAGATGAACAATCAGCCGGACGTTTTCGTTTCTACTCGTCAAGCTATCAGCCCACTCTATAACTTGAACGACGTATACTCTCAACAGCATACATTGCAGGGAAAACATAACTTCGTCTTCTTTTAAGTACAGACAGGAGCTTAGAGCCTTAGTGCTTCTTCGGTATATCCGTGCGCTTCTCGTATAGGTCTTGTGCTGGCGCGACGCCCTCGCGTGCTATCTCGCGCGCCACGTCCTCTGCACCAGCGAATACACGGAGGAAGTTACCCCCTGTAAAGCCGCGCAGTTCGTCCGCAGACCATCCGCGGCTGTATAATTCCGCGACCTACAAAGTTTCGGTGTCAGAGAGCGAGGCGATAATGGGATCGTGCTATGAACGCACGAGTACGGGGTAGGTCGAGACGTCTTCGAGCCCGGTTGGGCAGCGGTCGATGCCATCATAATCGCTCCCGATCCCAACGCTGCCAGCACATCAGCGCGTGTTATTATAGGAGAGGCAGGCGAATAGGGAAGGTGCGATGGGAAGAAGGGGAGACGTACTGGGCGCGGCCGGTCACGCTCGCGATATGGTCAACATGGTCGGCGACGGCCTTGACGTCCGCACGGTCCGGGTCTGCAGACACGAATCCGGGATGAAAGTTCACCTGCATCCAAACGTCAGTGCACGCACTCTATGGCGGACGCACGCGTACCATCACGACGCCGTCGAGCTGCCCCGGGCCGGTCCCGACATGCCGGAGCACCTCGTCCGGCACGTTCCGGGGGATATCGCGCAGCGCGCGTGCGGAAGAGTGGCTCCATATCACGGGCGCGCGCGATATTTTGAGGGCGGCGAGCGCAGTGTCGTCCGATGTGTGCGAGAGGTCGACGAGGACGCCGAGACGGTTGAGTTCCCTCACGAGGGTCTCGCCGAATGGGCTGTGCGAACGGTTCAGATGAGTTGAGACGCAGCGGGAAGAAATGCGCACCTGAGCCCATGGTGTAGCGGTTCGATACCGTCAAAGAGCCCGGACGAGTCAGCAAAGACGTTGTGGCACGTGTGGGTGAGCGTGACGTAGCGCACGCCGAGCGCGGCGAACTGGCGCAACGCGCCGAGAGAGTTGCCAAGCTGGTGGCCCCTGTATGCGGTCACAGGAAGGACACCGAGAAAAGAGGGAACGAGACAGACCCTTCTATTCCAATGAGCGCGGAGATCTTGCCACGCCTCACTGTACTGATGACGTCGCGTGGGGTGAGCGCGAGTTCAAACGTCTATATGTACCATTAATAGTTATCCGGAAATTAAGTACGGCGAGTCATTATGAACTGAGAGTGCGGTGGTACGTACATCCGAGTGCTTGTAGATCAGCTGATGGGAGATGTCGATCTGCTCTAGCGTGTCGCTGCGCGCGATCAGTACTTTTCGCGCATGTATTCTGCCAAATGTGGGGGACGCCCACGAGAACGTACCGCACACTCGATGTCGGCTTGAGAAAGTCCTTTCCTGGGTCTTCGTCGATACCACTCGGGCATGGCGTGTATACGGACCTGTATACAAACGATGAGACTTAGTTGGTGGAAACGCATGCGGGACGGAGAGAAACGTACCAGAAGAACCCACCCACACGCCCCGTGCGCAGACGAGGGATATCGACATGTCCGAGTATAGGCTTGCTCAGGTCAACCGCAGTGGCGTTGTTTCCATACGCAGAGCGCACAAGCCACGGCAAATCGATGTGTCCATCCTGCCGTCGTAACCACCGGTACGAAGAGCCCGTTAGCCGCCCAGGAAGGCAAGGGAGAGAAGGGGGTCACTATTAGAACAGGGTGGGTCACTGCGGAAGAGTACGGGACATACGATAATGGGCGCCCCACTGAGGATTATGTCTGCGGCCTTAAGCGGGTCGGGCGGGAGCCCCCCACCGATCCACGAACTCGGGTGTTTGGTGAAGAGGAAGAGAGGGAGGGCAATGAGAAGGACGAGAACGAGCCCAGCACGGGGGAGGATGCGGTTGCGACGGCCGTTGGGTTGTGCCGCGATCGAGTTGCCATTTGCGTGCGGAAGGAGAGTGGCACTCTCGTTAAGAGTTTCAGACGCTGGGTCCATGGTGAGATGGTAGCAAGCGCAAGTGGATGGTGCTCATTCAAGCTTTGGTGATACGTATACACGTGCATACAAGTTTGTACTTGTCGGGAGACGATAGTTTGTCTCCGCATCTCTGAGGCGCAGAGATGGCATTGATCACAATTAGTAACGACTCCAAATTGCGATCCGGGTTCTTCAGCGTTGTAGCTGGCTGTACTGTACAGTAGCAAACACCGACAAGACTCGGAACATAATCCTCGACCGGCGGCGAGGTGAGTATCCGAGGAGGGGACTAGTGTGGGGTTATCACATGTCCCCCACTCGCAATCCCGTGCCGGTACTAGGTGCCGGTACTTAGCTCCGTCTGCCTTTAAAGTCCCCGCCTCTCCGTTCTTGCTTTCGTGTCCCAACCATAACCTCTTAATAAATACCGTCACCCTTCATTCCCCTTTCTTCAAATGGCTCAGGTCATCATAGTTGGCGGCGGTCTTGCCGGCCTTTCTGCAGCTCATACTCTTCTTGAGCGCGGTGCCAATGTCCTCCTTATCGACAAGCAAGGGTGTGTTCCCTTCCGACCTGTTCTTTTTTTCTTTTTTCCTTACCACCTCTCCTATCATAGTTTCATGGGTGGTAACTCCACCAAAGCAACGTCTGGTATCAACGGTGCTGGTACTCAAACTCAGCATGACCACGGCATCACAGACTCTTCAAAGATTTTCTTTGAAGACACCAAGCGTTCTGTGAGTATCATTCAACGCGGGGCTGTTGACAACTCTCTAACTGCCTTAGGCTCGGGACCTCGCCCGTGATGACCTCATTCGTGTTCTCACTGGCCGCTCAGGCGACGCCGTAAACTGGCTTCAGGACAAATTTGCCCTCGATCTCTCCAAGGTCTCCCGACTAGGCGGACACTCTCAACCCCGCACCCACCGTGGTGATGCTCAATTCCCCGGCATGGTCATCACCTATGCTCAGCTTGAGCGTCTCGAGGACCTCTCGGTGTCCATTCCCGACCGCGTCAAGATCCTCAAAAAGACCCGCGTAACCAAACTCATCAAGGACCAGTCGGGCACAGTCACCGGTGTTGAATACATTCAGAATGGCAAAACTTCCTCCGCACTTGGCCCCGTCATCCTTGCCACAGGTGGATACGCTGCCGACTTCACAGATGATTCGTTATTGAGGAAGTACCGCCCCGAGCTCTGGGACCTCCCGACAACCAATGGCGAGCACTCAACTGGAGATGGCCACAAAATCGCCCTCGCTGCTGGCGCGAGTGCCGTTGACATGGAGAAGGTGCAAGTGCACCCAACCGGACTCGTAGACCCCAAGGAGCCCAATGCCAAGGTCAAGTTCCTTGCCGCTGAGGCACTTCGTGGTGTTGGTGGTCTTCTACTCGACAACGAGGGTCAACGCTTCGTCGATGAGCTTCAGCACCGCGACTTTGTCACTGGCAAGATTTGGGAGAATGGCAAATATCCGATCCGGCTTATTCTCAACGGCAAGTCGAGCAAGGAGATCGAGTGGCATTGCAAGCACTATGTTGGTCGTGGACTCATGAAGAAGTTTGACTCCGGAGACGCACTCGCCAAGGAGTTCGGCTTACCCCCTGCTGTCCTCAAGAAGACTTTCGATGATTACAACTTGGCAGCAAAGACTAAGAAAGACAAGTTCGCGAAGAAAGTGCGACTTTTTATCTCTTCACTCACGCACCATGCTAACTACGTGGTGAAGTTCTTCTCAGATGATAATTGGACGCTCAACGACACGTTCAACGTCGCCGTCATGACTCCTGTACTACACTACACCATGGGCGGTCTCGAGATCGACCCGGAGGGCCGTGTACTTGCAGCCGGTGGGGCACCTCTTCCTGGCTTGTTCGCTGCTGGCGAAGTTGCTGGTGGTGTACATGGCGCGAATCGGCTGGGCGGTTCTTCATTGCTTGGCTGCGTTGTCTTCGGCCGCGTGGCGGGTGATACCGCTGCTGCATACCTTTTGCAGAACATCGGTGACGTGAGCTCACGGGCCGCAGGACGCGTCGCGGGCGTCGCAGCACAACTCGGCGCGGAACCCGAGACGGCGAAAGCGAGCTCGGGCGCGGCAGCGTCACCACCAAGCGCTGGTGGATCATACACAATCGACGAGGTTGCAAAGCACAACAAAAAGGACGACATTTGGGTCGTCGTCGATGGGCAGGTGCTCGACGTGACCAAGTTCCTCCCAGATCACCCGGGAGGCGAGAAGGCGATTTTGCTTTATGCGGGCCGCGATGCGACGGAAGAGTTCAACATGCTGCATGACCCCAAGGTCATTCCGCGGTATGCCCCAGATGCGGTGATAGGGCGGGTGCGGAAGTAGGCGGCGCGCCGACCTTTGTACCAAGAAGAAATATTTACGTAGTGGCGTGTATTGCGTACGACAATAGTCTTAATTTTCATACTCGATCGTACCACCTATGTTGTGTTGTTGCCGCATTTCTTATTGCCAAAATGTGTACATGTCGCTGGCTCGCTGGCGTTACTGTATGTGCGTCGTCATCGACGCGTCATCATCGATGCATCATCGACTAACGTCATCCTCTTGAACCAGTCGCAAATAATACAAAACAACTCTTATTATCAACACCGCTCAGTCCTGCTTGCTTTCGTTACTGAATGATTTCATCTTCGAAAGCGGCGACCGGTTCGAGTTCTTGGTCTTGGTTCTGGGGACTGGTATTTCTTTCTCCCGGGCGTTGCGCCATGAGTCCCATGACGGCAGAGCGGTCATGGTGGAGCCTTGGCGTTTATATCTCGCATGACACAGATGCGGTCTTCGTGAGTATGGGATTCCATACGGCAGAGGCGTTGGTGTAGTATTTAATATCAATATCCGGCAGATGCATTTCAGTTATACAGTAGGGTAAACAGTAATGATCAATTGAATCCCATTTTGGCTGGCGGCTGGCCCTGCTTCTCTCACTAGGCGCTGGCATTGTGCTGAAGTCTGAAGCACAGTAACGCGGTAATAGCGGTTGTGGTTATACAACCTTTAAGTACGAGAACCGGGTCTGTGTCGTGACAGGCGGTTACAGTTCATGTTGCGAGAGATAATCGGAAGGTTGAGTCGAACCGCAAACGAACTCCGTCCATGTCTGACGCCGCTTTCCCAAAGTTTCATCATCCACACCACAATGGCGGGTCCGTCCCATTTGCGAGCATTCAGGACGACTCGTGATTCCATTACTGAATTATAAAGCATCAGATTTACTCCTACAGAAACAAACCTCGGGACTTTGTCGGAGAACTGATAAATAGACAGTGGCCCCTTCCAAGTGCGTACTGCGGCTCCGCCGAATCTGGCAAGCCAGGTCCAGCCAAGCTGCTGCGCGGCGCTTACATCTGAACAGCCCCAGCCGAGGGGGGGGCCCCCGGCAATCGACTTATGTGGAACGAGCCATCGATTGGGCGAGCGAGAGGGAGGCCCGAGGAGCCCAGTAGTCGTGGGCCGTGGGGCGACGAACTCGCAGTTCGGCAGCATACCAGACCTACGAAGCCTACCGCGGTAGTGATGGGCCGCCTATCGTCGACGTAGCTATCGCCGCGGTCAGAGCCAAGACGAAGTTAGGGGCGATAAGACTTTACGTTTTTGTCTTGGTGTCTTACTTTGTGAGGGCTATGCACCTCTCTGCCACCGGTCCTGGACCACTGTGACTGTGACATAGGTTTGCTGTAGACCTGCAAGTACAGTACTAGCGACCAGGCATATTCAGCCCGCTGAGATGCTGCTGTAGTTGGGTGACGTCAGCTGTACTGGACGTGGCATCCACATCGAAAGTCTGGAAGCCAAGCTGTAAGTTACGCAACGAGTTCCGGAAGCAACGACAGTAAGCTACGCGGAGGGAAACGTAACCAGCACCCGGTCAGCACGGTAGATGACCATGGTTCTGTCTTGGCGGTAGCGCTATTTATGGGGTGATCCTCGCAAACGGATTGTGAAGGGAGAAGATGCGGGCCGTGCCAAATCCATATCAGAGTGCCATAATTGGTACAAGACTACACTCGGACGTGAGTGACATTGTCCGATCGATTGCCAGACGTCGACACTTCGGATGGTCGATTAGGATTGGAAAGACATTTCGGATATTTGTGGCAACCGAAGTCGATGGAGCCACTCTTTTTTTTTGGGGGGGTGGATGTGATTGTCCCTAAGTTCGGTTCTCGTGCTGAGTGATTTCTATGTTCAGTTATTCATCTACGTATTTCGTGTCAAATTTGAAAGCAAACGGTGTTGCTTTTAACTTTCTACGCCCTTGAACTCGTCCATACGAGAAAGAGGGATTGCCGCTATGATAACTATAGAGACCCACGATCAGAGCCTGAGGGGGTCACCAAGGCCGAATTGGCAAAGTGCTCTGGGATGCAAACAAGGGTGCCTTATTGAGATGTGAGGTACACAGGAGTTCTTCCGTTGTCGAAAGATAGTAAGATTTGTGTTGATCTGCCCACATAAGGTTATATGCCAGAGGACCGTTGAACCCTTGGTTGAACCAAGTTCAAGACCCTGATAGTGTAGGAAAGACAAGAATCAGTCAATCACACAGCACGAGTGAGAGCCGAGGTAAAAGCCGTGCGGGCACATGGGAAAGTAACGAACTTACAGTACCGTGACTAAGTTACATGCGACGCGCAGGATCGACGCGCCGGAAGCGCCGAGTGACCATTCCTTTCAGGACAAAATAAATACAACCAAACACACGACCAGCTTGTCGCAGACGGATAGCAGCAATCTGCAGGTTGGGGGGTAATCTACATGCACCTTCCTTCTATTGCGGATGCTTAAGGAGGTCTTCTACCCAACGCTTCAAATTTGACCCGGCTGTCAGCCTGCTCGAGTAGATGGAAGACACCAGGGTCTGTATTAAGCCTAGAAGGTCCACTGGTAAGAACTGACTCGGAGAAGATTGTACGCCCCTCATTTCCCCGTTCTCCAGCGAGTAAACCCAATTGTTTCGGTCTTATGTGTGCCAGTGTTACATTAACCACAATGTCTTGTTTCTAATACTTCGCTCTACGGAGTCTTCCCCCTCTCGTCTCATCTACTACCGTCCGCCGGGCCAGTGTCGTATATGCGGGTTCAATAAACCTACACGAGGTCCCGTCACCACCTTGCTTATCATTTACCTGACTTATTGGGGAAAACTTTTGTTATGCAGTGACTGTCATTGCAGTCGATCTGCGTTGATCTTGGAGACTATTTCTGTCCGCGGTTCTGTTCTTCATGGAGGATCCGGCGCCGTGGCAGAGTTCCCAGGACCATCGTTTTCATTACTATCGGCCTGATCTTGAAGCGTACGTCGCTCGCTGGGTCCGTGAGCTCGTACGAATCGTCCTTCCAGTTTGGCGGGCCTCATATTTCCTCAACCTAGCAACAAGTTGTATCTGAGATGACTTGTGTTGTTGAGCAGGATTGCGCACAAAAATACATTGCGCTTTCCTTTTCTACCGACGCGGTCCTGACGTTCACGGTAGCACTCTAGGGGATATGGTGTACTTGAATGCTCTCGGTCGGCCCGTTCTCGTTATCCATGGCGTCAAGGCAGCTGCAGAGCTCCTCGATCGACGTTCACACATTTATTCTAGTTGTCCTCGCCTGATTATGGCTCACGAAATACTCATGGGCAGTTTGTTACTACCTTCCCTTCCGAAGGGAAGGTAGTAGTGTCCCTTAGGCTATGGAGAAGCGTGAGTTTGTTATTACCCTTTGGCGTATCAGGGTCGACTGCCTTGTTTATAGTTGACGTCATAATCGACGAGCTGCTCACGAAGGGCTTACAAAATCTGCAGTTCGCAACTATAACACCATTCTTCTCAAAAGTGTTCTCCTTACTTCTGCGCATCTAGCGGATCCTGGTGCTCTAGAGAAGCACCTCTAACGCACAGTTGCCTCCGCGACCTTATTTATCCTATACAACTACCCGACTCTCGAATCTGAAGATAAGACTCTCAAGGACATCCGTGCTTTCATCGACCGCGTGTCCGTTGCAGCTGCTCCAGGAGCGTATCTTGTTGAGTTGGTGCCTTGGATGTTGCACATTCCGGAAACTTGAACGTCCGTTCTCATATCTATGAGCTGTTTCCCTGGCCCGGTCTTATGGTATTGCGTCGGACTCGCAAGGTGGAAGTACGAAGGAAAGCGAGGGCGACACAATACTATGTTCGAGACGCTGTTGAATGATATTCGGAATGAGATGGCATGCCTAGTCACAGATATAATTGGTCGCAACGGGACTGAGCTGCGGAAACCAAGTCCAAAGGTTCTGAACGACCAAGTCTCAGTGCAACGCCCATCAAGACCTCTGATCGCAACCAGCTTTCTAATCAAGACATGGCTTGGCTTGGCTCGCTGGGTCGTTGTAGTCCGTCTCCCCTCTCGTTGTCAATGGATCCACCATTCTGTCAGTACCACTGGCGCAGAGACGATATCCAATACAATGTCTTGGTGGACGCTCGCAATGATTGCGCATCAAAAGGTATAAAGGCGTGCACAAGTCGAGCTAGACACCGCTGTTGGGCGGTCACGCGTCCCGACCTTTTTTTTTTTTGATCCATATTTATTCAAGCGTCCCAACCTTCTCGGACCCTCCGAACCTTCCACTGGCATACATACAAGCAATAGTCAAAGGAGTTCTTTGATGGCGCCCTGCTCTTCCACTTGGTCTTCCGCACACTACAACAGAAGACGACTGGTACAACGGACAGGGGATGTTCATCCCTAAGGAAACATCGATCCTTACGAAACTCTGGCGTTGCTACCACGAATCGACGTCTTATGGCAATGGCGCCAAGAACTTCAGATTTGAGCGGTACTTTGACGCGAACGGCGAGGCTATTCTGGGTCCTGCCGCCTCCTGCAGGAATACACGAGGATGGGCACGGCACATTTGATTTCGGCCGACGCGCGTGCATAGTAGTGGGGAAATACATTTCGCTTTTCATCTTCACAGCCACGGTGCTATGTGCTGCGATCTTCGAACGGGTCGATGGACAGGTGTCACAGGAAGCTCCTATTGACACGGAGACGTAGGTAGGTACTGGGATGGTTTTGGACGCCTATTACCCATACTTCAGGCCTGAGTACTGGCTTGTTCACTGCAGCGAGCCTCTCCGAGTCCCGTTCGAGTGTAAGATTACGCTTCGATTTCCCGAGGTACCCTCGATACTATCAGCTGAGAAGGAGCTATCTCGAGACATGAACTTTGAGCGGACAGAGGCGTTTTACTCTGAAGCTTTGTTTGTACATCTATATCATCCATCGACGTGTAGTACAGAACCTAGTGTAGCAAACATATCCTTTCCTCCACCCTTCTATGAATTGTCTTACTGGGAAATACATACTTCCCAATCCCTCATGAGAATAGCAGCGATGAAGAGCCTTTTTTGATTGGTCTAGCAGCCGTGGAGACGGTAGACCCACAGCTCAGCTGTTTAAGTTGAAGTTAATCATGTACCTCCGTGACCACATTACGATTCCATATTTGATCCATGAAACGAGTTGGCATCCGCTAGTCTGATTAAGGGTCTGATGATGGGTCTCTTGGTCTAGGCACTCACCCTCGTCACGGTGGTGCTGCCAAGCTTTTCGGACGTGAGTACTAGGTTCAGCCTGGCAGGTCGTCGTGTGGTTGTTGATCCCTACCAAGGGCTCCATAGCACGGTTGCGAACTTGACAGCCAGATGATCTGCGACGACCTTCTGTCTGGTAAACTCCTTTTTTTTGGGTTCTACTTTTCGCGTGCCTTGGGTACTAGCACCTGACTAATAACTTCTAGTAGTAGTGAACGGCCGGTTCTTCCTCTTCAACGAACAATATCCTATCGACCATGGCCCTCCCACAGTTGACAGAGAAGCGTGTGTATCAGAGCTTTCCTGCTGTCAGATTATTTTGATCGATCATGACTTGGATCAGATGTTTTGGTTTTGTCGTTATGCCTCCCATCAAGCGAGGAGCGAACACGTGCAGGGCCAACAAAGGCTGTTTCAAAGGCTGTTCCGGACGCTTCCGGCAGTGCAAATCATGAGCATATACGGTATTGGCGAGAATTGCGCAAGTGATTCTGTGCTCTTGCCCTGCAATCATTCCGCACTACTACTACCTTTCGTTCTCTCGGGGCCGGTCCTCACTTTTCAAGTCCTCTACGGTCGGCGTGATCTTTTATTTCCCTATCTTTGTGTGCAGCTGAGCTGCCCCCACGATCGCTATGACGGACCCTCTTTACGCTACCCTCACTAAGGTGGACAACTCCACTGTCCTGTCGATCATCCTGGAGGACGGCAGCTTCCCTATAATCTCTACGTATACGGTCTCGCAATCTCATGCTGTCATTGTAAGAGTCGCACTTCATGTCGGATCGAACCCTTCTCTTATCTCGAACAGGCTCTCGTCGTTGCGTCTTGCATTTCTCTGATTGCCACTGTCGGGTTGTTATCCGCGATCGCTGTGCGTGTTGAATCAGCGTCTGTGTCCGTCTATTTCGAATGTTATTTCTCCAGATTTCTGCGTTTAACACGCGCATGGTTAAAAACCCGAATATGTTTGTGCGGACGCACGTCGTTTTCTACTTCATCTCTCTCCTGCTTAGTGACACCCTACAAGGTGTGTTCCTATCATTCGATCAATTCATTGGCTCCTTTCTCTTCGTGGACGTGGTATATGAGTTGTAATGTTGGAAACAGAATGAGTGGATGGAGCGGACAGGATTGTGCAGTTTTTGGATTCAGTTGCTAACGACTCTTGGTCTTTCATAGCGATTGGGTCAATCATGAATTCAGCCTGGGTAACCGAACAAGCCGTCATCTATGACTCACTTTGCACAGCCCAAGGTAGACGGGTGTAAACTCGTCGGTCCCATGCGCGCTTACACTTTTCGTCAGGTGTTATCAAGCAGACGGCGGATGTTGGAATTGCTCTCTGGTGAGCCCTCAAGGAACGCGTTGAATGAATCAGCCCTGACCAATCTATGTTAGGTCTTTGGTGCGGTCGTCAAGTAACTATATACTACAAATGTCGCTATATCCCACTTGCCATAGGTCATCGCGACGCGCACGTTTTTGGTTCTCTTCCTCCGCGTCCCGCACAAGCGATATACGATGTGGATTACTTTAATTGCCAACTGGTCTCTCCTCGGTGCGATCGTCATTGCTGGCCCAGCGATGACGAGTGATAAGCTCGGCCCATTTTGTGAGCACTCTTCGAAGAATCTTCGTTCCTCTATATGTTCAATCACCATGTTCAGACGGCATCTCGGGAATTTGGTGTTGGATATCTCCAAATTATAGTACCAAGCGCATCGCGTGTGTATTTTCAGATAACAAAGACCCTCACATGCTGATTTACCGTACTGACTGCGCTTACAGTCTAGATTACATGGTTGTAAGCCACCACACAATTCTTTTTGCCTGACCTTCACCTCATAAATTATCAGATGTTCATTTCTGCGCTGCTCGCATTCATCCTCTATCTTCTCGTGTTTTTGAAAATGCGCGGGATCGTGCGTGCTCAAGCTCATTCGACCTCTGTCGCATCCGCAGCCCAGGAACGCAACGAAAAATACGAGCACAAGCTGGCACGCCAGATGCTATTGTATCCTGTGGGTGCTCAATCCGCTTGCTCCGTTCGCACGGACACTGACACGAGCCTCCTAGATTGCTTACACTATCTTGATACTCCCCATTGCTTGTTGTCGTTTCTTTGCCTGGACCGGGCATGAGGTTCCCTTCGGTGTTACAATCTTCAGGTACGCACTGTCGCATTTTCTGTGACTCCCACCTAATTCTTTGATGCCAGCGATTTTATCTATCTCATGAGCGGTACGTCGACCGGTCTGACTTAGAATAAATTTTACTGAAGACCTTCACCTGTAGGTCTTGTTCACGTCGTCCTCTTTGCGTCCACCCGCCGCATCCTGCCGCCGCGCTCTATGATCCCGAAGTTCCTCATCTCCAACCCACAGGCCCTCCTCACCTCCACGGCCCTGCCCGACGGCGAGTTCGACAGCTACTACGACGACGCAACGGGCGAACGCTCGTGGTACGCAGTCGAGAAGAAGAGCGGCCGCATCATCGAGGCGCCTGACGCGCGCAACCCGTTCGCTGATCCCGTGCTGCCCCCGATCGACGAGGCCGTGATCAGACGCGTGCGCAGCCCAGACTCCTCCGAGCGCAGCTCGTCACGCGGCTCGCCTCGCTCGCTGTCCCCCGTGCCAAACAACTATAATGCCGGCCCGCGGGCGGTGCCTCTGTCGCTGAAAACGCAGAAGGGGCAGCTTGAGCGGAGCAGGGAAGAGGCGGACCTGGGAGACGAGTCTGCTGCGCAGATCTCGCCTACCCCTACCCACCGTTCGGGTGAAAGGATGGAGTTGCCTCAGACCCCAGTCAGCGCGCACCGGTATTTTGAGGCCTCCTAATCACTTCGTCTCGTTTCCTTCGTATTTGTACTGTATGGGGCTGTGTTGCACTTGCCTTTTGAGGTTGTATGTATGTATTACCACAGTACGACTAGTAGCACGGGATGCTGTGTCGACTAAAAGTAGAGGGAGGGGTTGTGTGTAACACCAACGAACGGAAAGGACGTTCTGTCATTGTTGCTAGCGAGCGTCGTCTTGATGCGAACGTGTTGCGGCCATTTTTGCCCTCCAGCAGGCCTAACCTCGGAGCCGAGGAAATAACGCGGCATCATGTGACCGAACAAGCGAGATGACCTGCCGCGAAAGGCGGGAGGGCCGGGAAGGAGGTGGAAGGAGTGAAGAGAAGAAAGGTTGGAGGAAGGGTGGGTTGCAGCTGATTATGGTCCAGCTCCTGCTCCAGTGAGCGAGCGCTTCAAAAAAAATCGGTCTGTGCCAATACGTATCGCACAAAAAAAACTGAACAGCCCGCTGACTTCGAGGGGGCACACGCGGGGGATGGCGTGGGCGTTTCTGGGGTTCTGGATTGCTGGTTGTGTTGGGGGGGGGTTCGAACTCCTGTTTCTGAGCTCTACGGGTCCAGAATGCCTAAAGGAAACAAGGAACACAAAAACCGTGCGTAGGGCGCCATTTTCGTGTGTGAGTACGATGCGGTACTATACAGCACCTGCAACCCTGAAGGGACAGATGCACGCCGAACGTCGCCCCGGCAATACAAATTATTAACGACATGCGGCACACCACTGCTGGCATCGCCCTTTGATAGTAGCGCGGCTCAGGAACCGATTGTCGGCCATTAACACGACCTAGGCAGCGACGTATCGTTTGAAACAGTTCGGATGTGGAGACCTGCAACTGACGCCCAACTGATACGCGATGGTCTACCTGATTGCGTGTCCTGGGGTCCCCCACATGACGGGCGGGGTCAAGAAATGCACCTGCGGGCCAAGTGCGGTACGAACGTGGGAGAAAAACTGCATGCCCGCCTTGCCTGAATCGCATGTAAGGCCGGGGGTGCGATAAGGAGGCGCGCCTTTCCAAGGAAAAGGCAGAAAACGGCCTCGTTGCCCCGTGACATTGGTGGCTTTTCGGTCTATGATTTGCGAGCTTCTACGGGTGCTCGCACTTTGGGCCCAGGACGGAGAAATGTCCCACTTTGCAGGCCGCTGATTCTCGCACCGTTGGGTAAAGCTTCGGTCTGCCTACCGAGGCAATTGCGAACGAGCGCTATCTTGAAGAGAGCCGAAGCATCGGCCTTCCACCAAGCGCAGCTCATGAAGACTGCCGCTTTCAGCGAAGCCTTCGTCGCCCCTTGATCGATTGTTATGATCTTGACTCCTATAAACCGGCTGAACGTTGGAATGGACGAATGTAGTAGTGTCTGGAGAAACGCCTGCACATTAAGTCCACGGCTTCGACGCAGTTCATGTGACTCGCGGACTTACACCTTTGTAGCCAGGCTTATGGGTCTGGACAATCGAAGGAAACGGAAAGTTTACAATTCAAGTAGGCAGGTGGTCACCGAAGCTGGACGCCCCCAACTTCCTAACAAGCGCCCAAGCATTCTCCGAGTAAAGGAGACGATAATTAGAATTTTATGGAAAAGCAGTCATTCCACAGACAAATGCGGTAGCGTCTACGGCGGTTCTGCGGAGGTGTTGCATGATGAAGTGGCAAATAGCGGACCCTTACCAGACGGTTAGTTGTCGTTTCCGAGGACCCTAGAATTATTAAGAGCCTTCCAAAAGGCTTGGGGGAGCTGTTACTGTTGTACTTCCCTGACGGCAGTGACGATCATCGACTTGGATTATTTTTCATCGAAAAACAACCAACAGTTAGCCCTATCGAAGATGGTATGAGGAAACTCCGGAATTCTCACCAAACATATCCATTCACAAGCGCTGGATTGTGTTAGCAACATCTGCGATCTGTCGGACAACCGCAAGTTTCAATCATAATGGACGAGCGTCAGCTGCGATTGTAGAACACCGCAAGCGCCGGTAGATCCATCTTGACGGTGCTCACAAGCGAACTCGAGTCGGCGTAAAGATGACTCTTAAAATAGACACATTTATCTGTCAGGAAGTTTCCCTACTCGCGGGCAGGAGTCTAGGCACTAGAGATTCGCAGGCGATGCGTGCACCCGCGGGTGTAACGTGGCGAAGATATAACTGAGAGATAACTTTGTGATTACGGGCCAGAGTCCACATCGGAACGATATGAGGCAAGCTTGTAATGCATACGTTCATATTACGCAAGTCAACACTGTTCTGCAAGAGTTAGCATAGTTATCAACCGGTGACAGGCCTCAGGTACCTCTGGGAAAAAATATCAAGAAGCGGGAGGCCCCACTAATCCTCATCCATCGGCTGACCCTTTTTCCTGCGCTCTTCGATGCGTCTCTTCATGGTCGTTCGAGCACCATCAACTGCTGCGTCTAGCCGCCCAGCTTTGGCGAGCACCACGGTCAAGGAGTGGATCAGGCCGAAGTAATTGTGACGGCGAAGACTATTTTCGAACTTGAGGGTCGACAACACGTAAATACGACGGTAAAGAAGATGGGGGGAGAAGTACGCACGGCCCATCGGTCACGTTTTGCATGCTCGTCTGCAAGCCCCTGGGCGAGGTCAGCTTCCCGGGCACCGTCCCCGGACGCCTGTGCCGAAGAGAGTTGTGCGCGTAACGTCGGCAGGGGATCGTCACGGAGTGCGAGTAGACTGAACTCCAGCTATACCCCAAGTGAGCCTCTGCGAGCGAGTAATGAGGGGTCACGAACCGAGCCAATGGGATACGTGGCGATCCGAGCTTCGATAGCCCCACTAAGAGTAATTAGGGTTTACAGGAGCATGGAAAGGATGAGGGTAGTATACCGTGCTCGCGCAATCCAACCCTCGCCACCCTCTTCATACAGACCGTGGGTGATCGGGGCTTGCTTGAGCCCGTCGAGTTCGTAGACAGAACCGAGTATGGGAAGATAGACGATAAAGTGATAAGCATCCTCTGTTGTCTTTGGTAAGTCTAAGCCATCGAGAGAGATCGCAGAAGGGGGCGATAGCGCATTGTGCGCGGCGCGCAGCCAATCCGCGCTGGTGACGGCGAGGCCTCGTGTCTGGGCGTCCATGCCCGCGGTGAAAGACAAAAGCTCTCGGAGTTCTGAGCCCACGGTTAGATCGGGGATGTTACCGAGGGCGTTCAGGACTGCAATGGTAGCACAGGCATTCTGCACGACCTGATGCGCGAAAAAACCGGGAAAAGCGGTGTCGTATGCACCGCCAGTGGCGTCGGGTTCTCCCGCGTCAGGAAGCCATTTGAAAAGAAAGATCAGGGCACGAAGAGGCTGAAGAGATGCAAGCTCGGTCGCATCGAGGGAATAAAGGTCATCTACTATAAGCGGTACACCGAGCGACTTTAGGAGCTCACTGCGGGGCGGTAACGGTCAGCCAGCTGATGAGAGTAGAACAACGAGAATTAGCGCCACGAGGCGACGCACGTAAAAACCCCAGGATCTGATTCTGTAAGCTGCCACCCGCTCGAGTCGTCATCACCGGACATCTTCTGGAGTTAAATGTGCTAGAAAGAGCTTCAACTTGGTAGTCGAGCCCGAGACTTGGCTGCTTTCCTGAGCCTGAGGCAGAGAGAGTACGTTGGCGCGACGCGTCCTCGGGCACGTGACATGAAATCATTGTTTATTCACCGGACCCCGGGCAGCTCTCCCACGTCTCAGGTTTTTGTTTTTCAGTAATCAATTTTATTATGAGACGCGCAATCAGGGCAAAGATCACGTCGTACCGGCCATAGTAGCAAAGTGGCGCCATTAACTTACGCTTGAACTTGGGTTTGGAACTTGGAACATAGCAGGGTCGTGTCATGTGATGGGAATGAAACAAGTAGAACACCGAGCTTGACACCGAGGTACCTGGGCGCGCAGGGCGGCGAGGCTTCGTCGAGGAATTTCATTTCGGCGCCCTTGAATGGTGCGCGCCATCGTGGGAGGTGCCGGGCTTGTTCAAGGAGGTGGCGCGAAATAGTATGTGATCAAATGTGCATGACTCGCGAAAGACCTCTTCGGGGGTGGAAGTGTTCAGCAGTGAAGGTATGGCCAGTCGCCCCTCTGGGGGCAGTGTATAATGGAACGGGTAACCTTAGATAAGTGTCAATGAACCAAGCACACCTCTTTTCCATCAAAAAAAAAAAGCACAATGGACAGTTTTGTGCAGCTGGCTTCTATCGTAAATCACAATCACACAGCCTTTACTTCTAGACTCCTAGATACGCGGGGCACGTTTGTTCTTTGTATCTTCTCTCGAGTTTGTCTGATCTATGTTGAACCGGCTCGACCCTGTTTTAGCATTAATCGAGATGCCCCAAATTTAAAGGCCACACAACAATGCCAAGTGAACCCGCGCTCTGCCAAAATCATGGGATACAACAGCCTCAGATAGTCGTCCACTTCGTAAATAACGAGGCGAGCCAAGCCCTGGACGGCACCAATGTCATGCCGGCTCGCTTTCATGATTGCGCGTCAACATTGTTGCCATCATCACCGCAAACGTTCTGCGGGATGTGAGCGTCATTGCCTTCGGTCCCGTCTTGAGTTCAGTGAGCCCAGCTGGCTACGCGGTAATTGATTACCCCGTCGATAAAAATGGACCTTCCTTTAGCAGACTTTAAGCTTTCGGGTACAGTATGATGGAACATCAACTTCCACAGCTTCGTCTTGGCCTGGATGCCTGCCATAAACAATTGCTTCTATGTTCTATGGTCTTGTACACCACTTTCTCCGCATTGATCGAGAGCGCTGTAGCCGCGCATGAGTTAGAGACGTTCTCGAAGCAATGAGCCGGGAAGTGAAGTCGACCAACCGGTCCGTTTCATAACCAGTCGGATCGCTTGAGAAAAGGTTGGGGGTGTTCTGGAGTGGAACTATTGTCGTTTCTAAAACAAGTACATAGTCAGTCATTCTAAGTTACACAACAGAACGCCGGTGGTCGGCAAGTGCCGGACGAATTTGTCACGGCCCGAAAAAGCCAGGTAGAGCAACTGATACGGTGTTACTTTCGAACCGGAGCCGGCATGCCAGTCACTGCCAGTGAGCATGTCCACCAAACCCCGCTAATCGTAGGCGAGGCCCATATGAGCCCAGAAGGCCCGCAAAGAGACGATAATCTATACCCCATTCCAGAGGACGTGCACTTTGCGACAATCGAGGAGAAAAAACGCCTTTGGCTTCGCGACGCGCTCATCAACGCGCTCTTCATCGCATCATGGTACGTCAGGTGTATTCCGACTGCAATCCGACTGCAGTCTGACTTGAGTCGTCCCACTCCACTATCCAGGTTTGTTTTCGCACTCATACTGTCTTTGTACAACAAATGGATGTTCGCTCCTGAGCACTTCGGATTTCCACTCCCACTCCTCGTGACGATGCTCCACATGTTCGTCCAGGCCGTATTGGCTTCCATTCTGCGGTTTGGCTGGCCACGCAGGTTCCGTCCAGAATGCGATCCGTCAAGGGAAGACTATGCGTGAGTGTTTGTTCCTTTCTTGTCCCGTAATACCATCAGGCGCGGATTCAGTGGGGTACTCATTTCCACCCCTCAATCGTTACGACATATGAGAATGTTTCAGATCGGAACCCGCGTTCTCACATCCGTCTCTTTTGCCCACAGAAAGAAGGCTGTCCCAACGGCGGTCAGCACCAGTCTTGATATCGGTCTGTCGAACCTTTCTCTCAAGACCATCACCCTTTCGTTCTACAGTGAGTATTCCGTCATCCGCCACTAGCACATGATATCCTCATCAAGCCCCTTGACAGCTATGTGCAAGTCTTCCTCGCTCGTGTTTGTCTTGGCTTTTGCGTTCCTCTTCCATCTAGAAACTTTTTCTATCCGGATTGTCGGTGTTATTCTCCTTATTTCTATGGGGGTACTTCTGATGGTGGCGACCGAAACGCATTTCGTACTTGGTGGTTTCCTTCTCGTGCTGTCGGCAAGCGCGCTCGGGGGTCTGCGTTGGTCCCTTACACAATTGTTAATGCGCGACAAGCGCTCCGGGATGAACCACCCGGTCGCAACTATCTTTTGGTTAACACCTATTATGGGTCTTACTATCGCTATCGTCAGTGTCTCAATCGAGAGCTGGAGCGAATTATGGGGATCTCGCTTCTTTGATGGAACCGGCGCTACATTGCGGACTATTGGACTTCTCATACTTCCAGGGATTATCGCATTCAGCATGGTTCTCAGCGAGTACTAGTGTGTGCCTCTGTTCTCATCTATATCTCCGTTTGACCGCCTCTGAATCGTCGTGTTCGTGTCCAGTATAATCCAGCGCGTCGGTGCCGTGCCCATGTCAATTGCGGGAATTGCAAAAGAAGTTGCGACCATCAGTGTGTCAGCCTTGCTATTTGGCGATGAGTTGACACCCCTGAACATTACGGGTGTTGCTGTGACCGTCTGTGGTAAGCCAAGATCCTGGAATTGAAGTTCCTCTCATCGCTTGACGCCATAAACCTATTGTAGGTATCGCGCTTTTCACGCACCACAAGTATCGTAAAAGACTCGAGTCCGACGTACCCCTCGACCCCCACGGGCGCCCTCTTGATCCCGAGGATGAAGCGGAGCTTGGACCTGGAAGCATTGCACTACGCGACGATTACCGCCCAGCGCCATCTAACTCTGATGGTGGGACAGCGGTATGTGCACGATGTCACCGCACCATGTAAATCCGCTCTCTGATGCGTCGTGATGCAGCTCGAACCACTCCTACCTGCGAGCGAAGACCTACAAGCCAACGGCCATATACTCTTTGATTCTGACGTCGATAACAGCGACGAGGAGGACGAGGCAGACTTACCGGACCGCTGACACTCTGTAGTTACCCTGTTCTTGTTTTAGTGGTCTGCAAAACAACCTTGCACGAGCTTTCCAATCTCAACGGTCATCTTGGCGGCTCCCCACAACCCTGAATCTGGGAACCCGATTTCCTTGAGTTCCGCCGACGAAATTCACGAAGGACCGCTTCGGTGGTATTGACGGCGCGATGAGCCGAAACCCCATACCCTAAGGGCGTGAGGGGATGTGATGGCCCGCGAGCGGACGTGGGAGCAAGTGTCAATAATCGTAGCAATCATGCATGCGAACGTCGTAGCTGGTAACGTATACAGAACTGAGGTATATCGAGTTTATTGCGAATCTCGCGGGGCATGCGAGTAACCTGGCCATGGTGGCCGCCGCGTGTCGGCACGTTATGCTGGTGCTCAAGATAACTGCAACAGGCAATTTGTATATTTTCACCATGTCGGCAAACGGGGTTCGCGACGATCGCGTAGAAGTATCAAGGCAGATAACGACGGGATGTAGATGCGCTCCGTCCGTCGCACCGCGGAGACGGTCCAAGATAATACTTTTGAGAAGGGCGTCAACGCAACGACGTACGGGGGTCGTCGGAAAACCTAACCAGTGTGGAAGTGCATCGTGGGGTATCTATACGGTGCTATTGTGAGCCCCCGACTGCACTTTCGCCGAGGCAATGCTGGATCGAACGAGCCGATACGTGTGTCGGAGGGGTCATGCGTGCACATCCCATCACTGAGAACGGATCCAACTCCCGGGAGATGCGGGCGCCTGGTATGTCGAGCGCTAGACAGATCTGCGAGCGGTTATGTATGCTAAAGATGGATGGGGTGGGGATATGGGGAGGGGCCTCACAAGGCGAAATGCCGGGAGGCTGTCGGGGGAAGGGTCACGCGGAAGAGATATTATCGTTATCATTGTAACCTTGGAAGGGGTGTTATATTTGAGAAGGGAATACTGTAACGAAACTAGAACGTAGAATCTTTTCGGAATTTCTAGGAGGGCTGTGCGCAGGGGCGCAAAACTGAAATGGCCGGACAGGGGAGAATCGGGCATCAGCCCGTGGCCGCCGTTGCCACCGCCCGTGCCAAGTTGCCAGTGTTCCAGTCACAGGCATCTCGTCTCGATGGCGTCCCGGGTGCACCCAACTTGGCTGACACTCGTTACGGGACAGAGGGGACATTAGGTACGGGATGGAGACGGCAGAGAGCAGTAGGTGACAGGTTTGTGAACCCGCGGAGCAAAAGACAAAGCCAAGTATCGAACATGAGAAAATCACGGGTCGCGAGAGGTTTCTGCTGCCGGCAGAGGCCCAAGTCGCACCGAGAAAGGAGGTGTGATATTTTCCCATTTTCTATTCTTTTTTTGAATCCAGATATTTTGACACCTTACATCTTAGCAATAACTGACTCATCCGAGTAGAAACGCGCAAACCAATTGCACAGGGTCGGTACTGAGCCGGTGAGTTCGGATCTTGTTAAGGCACTGGTGACCAGCTCGAACCGCTTGAAATCTCCACGATCTTTGGGCGTTTGAAATATCATTTCCTAGTCTGAGCACTCGTCGCCAATCTGTCGTCCACAGAGGTGAGAGTCTCTTCCTTTGACTCCCGTTACGAAGCCGCTTAAATATGCTCTGTCATGCCACTCTTCGACACACATCCGCTCACCCATCCCTGCACCCCATCCAACTGACCTATTCTAATGGACGGCCTACGTTTCGTACTCGAAGCACCGCAGCTCTCTCAGACTCACAAGAAGCGTCCCCGCCTCGTGACTTCATGCGACAACTGGTGCGTTCTTGGTCGTATGTCACATTATGGAACTCCACAGATGCCGACC
The DNA here is from genome assembly GCA_021525775.1 of Lactarius deliciosus. Classification (NCBI taxonomy): domain Eukaryota; kingdom Fungi; phylum Basidiomycota; class Agaricomycetes; order Russulales; family Russulaceae; genus Lactarius; species Lactarius deliciosus. The sequence goes on from JAKELK010000253.1 coordinate 58,915, forward strand.
CATTGCCCCAAACAGTCGTCTCAAAAAAATCAAGTGCGTACAGGTCAAGTCCCAGCCTCGTTGCGAGGCCTGCGAGGCCGGCAACACGCCTTGTCAGTTTCGTGACCGGGAGCGCTACTTTGCCGAGCGAAGCCGCATAGTCACCGGGGCAAGCGCTGGCCCCAGCCCAGCGCACAGCCGGCGTTCATCGACTCAAAGCATCGAGCCCTCCGCCGTCAGCCCTACACGGGGCGACTCCGTCGACGCCTCTGGTTGGTACTCGGGCGCGCAGGCATCGTCTGATAATGGACATCCATCACGCTATGCATCGAGTTCGCCCTCGTACAGCCTCTCGTCGTCACCACAATCAAATCCAGATCAATGGTTCTCATCTCCGCTCATGGGATCCGCACGACCCAATTACGAGAGGTGGGTTTGTATTCGCCACTCCGTATGACCCGACCCACCTGACCCTCATGCGCGCAGTAGGCAACACTCATACACTTCTTCCTTACCTCAGCTCGGAAACGGCAATCCTCGCGGTGACTACGCTTCTTACGCTATCCCGGACACATCGAGCGCACAAACACAAAGAGATCGCGTAGTCAGCCAAGTGTTGCCTCTATTCGACTCACGCCAAGTAAACATGCCACATCCAACAATACTCGTCCACCTCGTCCAGGTATTCTTCGAGTGCTTCGCCCGCAATTTCCCCTTCCTCCAGTATGACGACGTCTCCCGCCGCGTGTTCAATGGCACCCTATCCCCGCTGTTGGCCAACAGTATAGCCTCTCTCGCCGCAAGGTATTCCCAATCCTCGGACGTGCTTACCCGTGGTGCCACCGCCGTGTCGACTGCCTACGCAGATACCGCAAAGGTGTGCTTCTACCCCTTCTACTTGCAAAAGGAATGTTGACTGAGCCCCGTTCCGTAGAGTCTCCTCCACGACAGCTCTCATGTTCCGTACATTGAGATCCTCCATGCCGTCATCGTTCTCGCTTGGGGTGAATATAAAGCCGGGCGCGTAGCGGGCCCCACTGAATACAGCCAGGTACGTTACGTCTTGTGCCGCGCACACAAATGTGCCGGCTCCCTCTTAGGTGGGTATCACGGTTGCTTACGATGTCGCGCAGATGGCCACGAAGCTCGCTATGAGTTTGGGCCTTGGAAACGACGTTGTTGGACAAAACTCGAGCGAGCGCGAGCGCACCTTACTCCGTTCTACATGGACATCGGTCGTGCAGCTCCAGCAGATCGCCGCCTCCCGCGCCTGAATGCCTACTTCGTGCAGACATAGGTGTCGTTGACGGGGCACGCCCGGACGGACCTACTTACCTGTCGACACATGCCGTTCTCTACCGTTTACCATGTGCGCGTGCCTAGGCGCGCCGAGTCTCCGCATCCCCTCCTCCCCCCAAGATTTCTCGCCCCCACTTGTTATGGCTCTAACTCCGCATCATCATTGTGTCTTTTCTTCTTTCCTTCTCCAACTGTTCCCAGTGTTCCACCGATGTATTGTAACCTCTACTCTATTTTAGACCCGACCACTTATATAGCACAATAGATGCGCGACAGGCTTCGTCCATGTAATGTAAGTTTTGTGTGCGTCTGCATAAATACATGCTTCAGAAGCTCTGGCAAATCTGGGGTCTGTGCTCCCCGAGGATGTGTGGATTCGCTACTTTGTGTTTCTGCCTTGTCACTCGGTCCCCGTGCATTGGGCCCGCGGATGCACGATCGAAGCTCGGGTGGCCTAGATGTCCGCGTGCTAGATCATCCCGATTTGTCTTGCGAGCAGATGGTATTCGTATCTATCTGAGTTTGCGATTTCCTTTTCGGGGATGAAGGGCATGGGTGTTGTTGCAGCCCCTGGTAACAACCCATCCCTCGAATCCACACCACACAAAGTAGGGACGACAGCAGTGTGTGGTGATTGAGGGTGGTTCCGCATCCCTAAGTAACACTGCCTTCGGCACGCACCGCTTGTGGCACGACAACGCCTCCAACAACAAAAGTCATTAAAGCTGATCTCGGCTGCGAGTCTGAGACAAGCAGCTAGTGCTCGGCAATTACTGCATCTCGGCCATCAAAGCTACATGTAACACGCAAGGATGTCACCATGTCGACGGCACGGAGGACGGTCAGACGGATCCACACGTCGACTGATTTATGGACGGCACTTCCGACGGTAGTGGAAACAAAAGAGATAGATCACGCGTGAGCTCACACACACAACAATGCAACTGCAATTCACCGCGGGGCGGGTCCTTTGGTAGTGCAGCTACCGGTCCCGCCCCAGCCCGATACAAATGTTTACCCAACCGTCTGCCCCTGACATACATGCACCTAACCAGGCCAATTCTGCTTCCGCAGGAGTGACCACACCCTGGAGTAGTGCGTATGCGAGCGTCGGACTAGCACCAGGACCCGGGGCGGGAAAAAGGAGCGGCAGGTGCAAAGAGAGAAGATCCGCGAGGGTATTGGGAGTACCTTTGTGGTAGCACGAGGCCGTCGTCAGCAGGTGCATATAATAGCAGCGAAATCCGCGGATCGCGGGATTGGGCGCTTATTGTGGATGGGAGGACCACCCACCATCTTCGAGAACGGGAGGTGCGAGATCCTGCAGGACGGGCCCTTCGGGCAAGTAGAGCCTGATTGGGACGCTGCGCACATTGTACGCGCTGTCTCTGTCTGGAGCGCCTTGGGGATCCGCGGACGGGGGACGGGTATGCATCGATGACGATTGCGCCGCTGGCGGCGAGCCTGGCCGAGCTGGTAACGTGGTTGGGGTCACCTTTGATGCGACACGCCAGTAATCATCAAAATTATCTGCGGGCTCGGTCAGCGTTCTCGGCGTTCGGGCAGCGAGGCATCAGGAGGTGGGGCGAGAAAAAGATGGAACGTACGCTCCTTGATGCCCTCCCACATCCCGTCCTGTTCTGCCTTACGCAAACCGGTCATGCGTTTCGTGTTTCCCCACCGTAAGAAATCGGCTTCTTTCAGCTGACCCATGAACGCCTGCTTGCACGCCTCGGCGCTCGGTGCCAGGAGTAGCCTATCGGTGGGCGGTGAGGCCAGATGGAGCGTGAGGCGCAAAGGAACGGCTTGCGGGCGACTGGAGGCGGATACCCCTGGACGCGAGGTGGCTAACGTTGTGTGATTGTCGTAAATAAGCCCAATGGGCCAGTGCCTGTGCGTCCCAGTTGAGGAGAGGATGATAGGACCCTGAATACCTGAAGGAGGGAGACGGACCATTTGAGCAGGTGACCCTCCTCGCTCTCGAACCACCAGTCTTCTTCCTTCATCGTTCGTGCCGCCTCGTCGTCGAACACGACGTCCTGAAGGAAACGTTTGATCTCCGGAATTAGGAGAGGAAGATACGAGACGCGCGGTGCTTGGAGGAAATAGCATTCGAGACCGCGATTGCTGTTTGCGGGGAGCTCTTTCGAGTCGACTCGTATCTCGAGCGGCACCGTACCTTCCCAGACCAGGCGCCGAAACAGTGTAGTGGACGCCGGCGAGGATGTGAACGTCGATGGAGAATGTCGTATCCCTCCGAAGGTCGACATCGTGAGTAACAATGACCCGGGTAGTAGCGCTGACGGGCGGCAGCTTGCGGACGATATCGGTCTTTGTGGCCGCCCGTGGTCTGGTCCCGTCTTTGATCTTCAAATTCAAATTCACAGGAACACATTCTCTAGTAAACACACAGTAGACACTCCTCACCCTCGTCGCATTTCTGACAGGTTTCTGTGCAGAAAAATCCGACAAATCGCGGCTTGCTCAGAGCTATCTATAGCACATGTTCGTTTTCCTCAAGTTGCCGTCGTTTCTCCTGATCTTTGACCCTCATCAGAAGTACCTCAAGAAGTACAGTAGCACATGGAATCTGACTCTAATCAAAGGAAAATCATGTTGACCGGCGCTTCAGGACCTCGGTGTTTAACACTGCCCAAGTCGACCCGTCGGCGAATTATCTTGGGAGTACCTTACTGTTGTATGTAACGTCAGCGGTCAGCCCGAGCGACCCGTGGCCGGAGTCAGTTTTATGACAAATAGAATCCTTTTACAGGGGAGCCATCAGCGCCGTTCTGGCTCGTTTGGATTCTAGCGCCAGGGGCACCCTCCACCGTGGGTATTTCCTGCTACGGGAGTCCCTGCAGTCCGTAGGTGGCATGCGCCCTTTCCTTTCGAGGAAGGTTACACGCCCCCACGAACACAACGACCCTGCATGCCAACACGAACCCATCAGATATTCGGCTGTTCCCCTCCATAAATGCCTGATCATTGCACCACCACCAGCAGTCGGCCCGCGCTCGACTCTTTCATGTGTTTGACACATCTACCCGTGGGTGTCTGTCTGTTTGGGCGCCCTTATTCACCGTCTAGTCGATCCTGACCAATACGTTCACGAATGGTTCCCACACACGCCTTGCAGATCCTTGTTTCAGTTTACCCATGGAACCCTCGTGTTGGGTCGAGAAGCCCACACGGGGACCGGTATTTTTGTCACTAGTCTGACCGAACCAAAACTACCGGAATGTTTTGATCAGTTCCTATGGGCGTCGATAGCCGCGCGCGCTGCGAAGCATACCCTCTGTGCCCATCTTCCAGTTCTAGTTCGCCCCCCACTTCTGCATCACTACTACTCTGCCGGGCCGATCATATCGTCCCCGTGGTGGGGAGTTGTTCATGAGCCCCTAACGTGCGCTCCCACGCGAGCTTGTAACGAAACGTTTCGAGCGACGAAGCCGTAACCTCCCCCTGCATAACTGCCAGACATGCTCACTTCTCACGTACGAGCGCTCGACTGTGGAGGTTCGTAATAGGGCGCCATTTTACAAAAATGTCACATTTATCTTGCTAAGTTATCACACAGTGTGCGCCCAGCGCAGGGTGTCAAGGATGAATAGAACGATACCCGACGTGGTCGATCTATTCCTGTTCGCCTCATCTGCGAATGATACCTCCCACGAATGTTGTAACTTTACTCATGAAAGGCACATATAACAGGTTTACGCGCAGGACGGCTAAGTGGTGTCAACGAGAAGATAAAACACCCTTGGGAACAACCCGTACCGCGGACTCTCGGCTATCTGATAACCAGCGCTCGATGTGCTCTTTGAGCACTGTCTAGTCGTCTTAGCAATCGTCTGCGGTCGGCCTTTGTTTACCTCCTACGCAGGACGATTGCTGCCATGGGCTGTGCTAGTCCACGGGTTTTATTATCCATGTTCACTGCCAGGTACCAGTGGATGTTCCTTCCATTGATCGGTTGCTGGGCACAAGTTATTGCGCACCAGGTCTGCACGATTCGTACCTGAAAAAAAACTGGTGCGTATGAAATCCCTACGTTTCAATGAAATTTTTTTTTTCATGGACCACATGGAACGCTTAGCCTGTGCTATTAGAGAGTGTAGATGCATTTACCAGGCTACCAGGTCACCCGATTCGTCGTGCAGACCATCTGTGATGTGGTCCGAGCAAATATCAAGTTCCCAGTCATGCATGATTGTTGGACTTGCCTGAACCGAACGTGACATCCCTTAGATCACCTGAGCGGATTGGGCCGGAACCAACGTTCTGGTCCCCAGCGGGTATGCCAGGACCTCCGCAACGCTCGCGGAAAACGTTTACCGTTGTAATTGGAAAGTAAATTCCCACACGTCTTAAGTCATTGTGCTCGGCACATGACGCTACGTACCAACTCGCTTGGCATCAAGAATATCCACACTCACGACCACAACTAGACGTTGGTAAGACTGGAAGGTGCGCAGCATGGTCGTTCTTTGATGCATGATGTGGGCGGATGTTTGAAAGAGAATAGCACAGTACGTGAGCTGGATCGATCGCGACTGAATGGTGGGAAGTCATCAGCAACACCTTACCCCAAATTTCTGATGCCAGGGACAGCACATCTTGCCGGTCCTCGGCTTAATATTCAATGGATGACGCTGGTGCTATTCAATGAGCGAAGTCGTGGGATCCGGAAAGCCAACGGTATGCCAATCAATTCCCAACACCGTGCTCCCGCCCACGCCATCGCATCCAGTATTCATTGCTACCTGGTGCGACAAGATGAAGACACGTTTGCTGTCCAGCGGTCTGATGACGCTTCAAAGCGTCCGCGCTTACAATCATGATGGGCCTGAAGAGATACGTGCGCCCCCTGTTTTGGCAACATGCGTAGTATACAGCCCAATCCACTCTATCATTGTATAGGGACCAAGGAGGAATAACAAGAAGCCGTAGATTGTTAATGTGGGTGCGGGGTTCCCGGTGTTATACCCCCCGTTAATGACAAGCGCGTTCCGGTCATCCGCAGCAGCAGCCACACAGAGCCACCCCAAAGTAAGCAATGGGCGATAGACGCCGCGTCCCGAGGGTACCGCACTCACAGGAAGCAGTGTTGTAGCTAAATCATTGGGCCATCCGTTTTGGGATGATTACAGTAAGGACTGAGCACCCCAGTTCAACCACGGACATCGGAGCGGAAATGAGTAGGGCTGAATCAATCATATGGTGCATTACAAGGGTGAGAGGGTTGCAACCTGATTCGAGACGATGCTAGACACCTCATGGGCTGGAGGTGAGAACATAATGCCGTAGAGTCGATGTATGGTAACGTTGCGGCCAGGTGTGGGGAAAGTGATTCTGATTGTCGCTTAGCGCTGGTTCTACTCGGATGGTTGAGTCAAGCAATCAGCCACTGGCACAAGCCCGCAACATCAACAAAGGACAACGGCAATCTCGGTATCCCGGGCGTCCGCTCCGAAGGTCCACAGTAAGCTAGGACGAGAAAACGGTAGCCACGGAGGCCGCCTGACATGGGCGTTGATGAGTGCGGAGAGTGAATGAGGGATATTTGATCGCTGTGATAAGCATCTGATACTGTTTGCTGGCACTGGTAGGGGACGGTCTTTTTTTGGAAGTCAGAGAATATGATCAGAAAGAACCAGAAATGTGGTAACTAGGGACACAGCAGAGCAGTGAACGTTTAGCCTCTAATCGGGCGAGGAGAGGCGAGCCTACTCTACCCCACGATGCTATTGTTACGAGTGGGAATAGTGGGGTGGAAATGTATTGCGACCGCAGATTCTTTTGTCGCACGCAAATGTCCGCAGGAGCACGGTTGCCACAAATGTAGCCAGACCCAATCCAGTCTGAACACCCCAAAAACAAGATCCCTCTTGGAAGGTTCAACCTGTGGGAACCAAGGCAACATCGATACTGCCACGATCGGGAACACTATTGGATTTCTGTCAACCTGAAGGGAGCTGGAACTACAGGTCCTAACGGTAGCAAAAACCGCGGATTTACGATATATGCTAGCCACCTAGTTTGATTGTCGATAGATAGCTGATGCAATGAGCACGCAATTGTTTGGATAAGCAAACTCACATCCTTACGGTATCGCCAAGGGACCCGGGAATGCCACCAGTACAGTCGAGACTGTCGAGGAACGGGCCAATAGCGCTTACAAGACGGCGTATTACCATAGATACCCACGGGTGTGAAGAAAGAACACCCGACCACGAATTCGAGCTGCAGAACGGACATTGAACATCGAACATTTGGACATTTGCCCTGATCGTGGTATGGCTAGTGCCAGTGGATGCAAGACGGGCGTCGATGTTTTTCACATTCCGAGTCTGGTATGACAAAATTTCTCACAGATTGAGGCACAATTTGAACTCGAGAAAGTACTAACGAACGCACTGACGCCGTCCCTTGCTATTCTTACGAAATACGTCTCAATGCAGGTGCAGTAAGTCTTCAGCATTCGTACCATAGTTCAAGTTCTTTGTCCCATAGGACATTCGAGGTTGCCCTTTTAAGCCTCTATTTAGCTTTTGTTCAAACTCGAACATTCGTCGCTTCGTCGCTGGCCGTATCGCCGAGATAATAGGCCATGTGCATCCCCGCAATTTCTCGGGGCGAGGACATAGCAATCCCTTCCCTCGTGTACTCATAACCAGAAACAGGAGCACCACCCATACAGTACGCCCAATGAAAACGTCGCTCTAGTGCAGGGAGGGTTTCACACGGGGTATGCAATAGATGTGACAACTTGAAAGTCACGGTCTAGACACGAACTAGCTATCAAATCACACCACCCCATTCTTCCAACCCTTTCATCGACCCCTTGAATATTTACGTTAAGTACCTCTAGGACCTCGACCCCCGGTCTGTGGCACCTGCACAATTGGGTACCACTTCCAGTCCACGTGGTGCCCGACAGCCGCCCATCGGATGACGCACTTGTGTATTACACGCCCTTGTGATGGGACGTGATAATGCCCGCTACCTCTAGTAAGTCTCTATCAGGTACGGAATCCGCGACGTCAGGGCTCACTATCAGTCGTATTTGTTCGTTGAAGCCTTGATCTTCCGTCGAGGGGTCTGGACCGTCTCTGTAAAAGACCTACCTATATGCAGGCTGTTTCGCGCCCTTTCGTCATAACTTTGGGTGACAGTGAGAAATAACACCCACTGTGCGCGCAATCACCGCAGTACGGATATCTAAGCACCCTTGGGTACTGAAAGTGGCCATGCATTTTCTCATAGGCTCGCTAACTTAGTCCATGTCTCCAGTAGGGCATCCCGTTCTGACGCTGCATTGTATACCCTGTCTAGGCTAGGCGCTTGCGGTATCGGCTTCCGACACTCCGCGAGATGAGAAGTACGTGCCGAGATGCCCCGAAGCTCATAATCGCGCGCTTACGCCTTGCTTTGCTCCAGCCGAGCCTATGGCTCTGGCTTTTCCACCACCACAGTAATTTAAATCACGTACGGCCTTGTTCGCTCACGACATGGGGCGTTTCGGCTGCGAGCCTAGCTAGTTGCACGCATCGTAACGAAAAGCGCTTCACACACTGCGGACGCTGATCCCCTTAATCTGTCAGTTGTTACATTGCTCAAAGTCCGTGCCCGGAAGCATGGCCATCTTGAACGGACGCCATATATGTGCAACAAAAGAGCCAGGAACGTGGTCGTTCTACCTATCAAGCGCCGAATAGCGCCTGTACCTGCTGATGCGACTTCCCAGTCGTTGATACCTTAGCAACACCCAGATGGGTGTGTGCTCTACGCCACCCTGCCCCTACCACTATAGCACGATCTTTCCCCCATAATCTTACCAGATGCCTATTCTGCCTGTAGAGATTCTGCCTCGCGCATTTAGCAGGTTGCTTCCACAACAACGTTTTGGAAACTCCGTGATTGCATCTCACGAAGCTTCGCCGTCGTGAGACCACTAGGGAACACTGAACAGTCCGCCTTCTGTTCTTAATTGTATCGACCTAGTGAATTGCCTGTCACTTCCCGCCCTTCAAGCCGATGTGGGGTAGTTTTCCAGACGCGCGAAGAAGCGCACAAGCTAGGTTCAATTCGTTCTGCTGTGCTTATAGTTCGGTGATCCCCACGCTGATCGATGGCCATCGAACTTGATCTCGTTAACAGACGGGGTAATGTACGTGACTTTGACCCCTCCCCAACGCGCCCTGTCGAGAACGGACTCGTGTTGATTCGCACGCACATCTCAGCTCGCTCCGGGTCCCGAGAAGGCGCTTCTGTGCACATCCTGAAGCGTTTCCCTCTTCAACGAAGCGCCGTCATGTTATTGTCCAATTAACTGCCCTTCTCTCAGCAGAAACTAGCATCGCAGAATTATTTCTGCCTACAGTCGAACTGTGGTATCGCCGACCAACCTTGCCCAGCGGAGGCTGTTCAACACCGGAGATCCGCGACTATGTTTGGAAGCTTGCGGGGCTCCAATCCGCCATCGTCCTGTTGCTCGTTCTTGCCCCATGCCTTATTTCCTGGCCTCGGCCCAGGGCGGGAGGACCGGCATGATAGCTGGCCTGCGGGTAAGAAACGCCCATCATGGGGAAATCTCCGAGTGAGATTACGCTTGGACGTTCCATGCGGAGCAAATATCTGCGTGCTCTAATCTAGGTCGTAATAGCCGTTGATCGCTGGCCAAATCGTGCAAGGTCGGGGGCACGAAACCATGTCAGGCAAGGCTCTCGCTCCTGGCATGCTTCGGGAATTTTCTCAGCATGCTCAGGCACTATGCGCATAGGAAGTGACACCGCGTACACCACGATCTGCCGTAAACCATCAGGCGTTGCAGAGGCGTGTGAATTACAAGCGCCAATCTCGCCACTAGGACATCACGTGCACCATACGCCAGGTGGGGCAGAGTGATGACCGAGGAGGCAAACACACGGTAATCATCTCGTTTTCTGGTCACTCATCCAGATATACACGGCATGTTTGAAGCCGAAAGATGCGGCGCACTGCAAGCGTCTTGGGGCAAATTCTGACTCCCGACGAACACGTGGTACTCAGCCAGCATTTTATTTAACACGCCATATGCACGCAGTGCTTCCGGTGTAGCAACAAGGCAGGGTGAACCAGTGGTGGGATACAGGGCAACAGAAAGTATATCTGACTGAAATGTATAGCGGCGTCTTCGACACAGACGCCTCAGGCTAAGGAGGGTGAACCTCTTAAATTGGGGAATTCTATTCACGAAGCTACAGCCCTGAGGACCGCAGTGCCGGGCACAGGATCGGGAGCAGCCGCGACGTTCTGAAACCAGCTCTTCATTTTCGTCGCTTGGCAAGGCCCGCGAATCTCGGTACGGCCCGCTGTTTATGGCATATGCGCTCCACCTCCTGGGACTACATTCTCTGCACTCACAACAGTAACAATCTGATAGCTTGACACGCTGCCTTTCGTACGTATCGTTTTGTCATGCTTCTGATCTACATTACCCCCATGCAATTTGTCTTTCTACGGCTTTTATCTCTCTCCGCCTGCCGGCGCTCAATGCAATATGGCTTCACTTGGAGTTTCTTAGCGTCTGTAATTGATACGCTGAGAAATTGCCGCTGTCGACTTGCGACGCGTGTGTGACCTGCCGAACTTATGTAGAAGGCATGTTGCGCAGCACCCTGGGATCTGTTCAAACCAAAAGTTGAGATTGAACCCACACGATCCGGCGAGGCCAGTCGATGGGGGTTCGAACCGAGTTCGAACTGGTCAGAAACAAGGATGCGAGACCCTTGACTTTGATCTATGTCGTGTTGCGAAGTGAGAATACTTTATGCTAGATCTCCAGACATGAGTTTATTACGCTTGAATAGATGCGTCACGCCTCCGAGCCACCCTCCGGCTATCGGAGGCGAGAGAAGCAATACTGCCCCCCGGAATAGATTTATCGCGTTCACCATACTGGCGGGAAAACCCGATAATTGGTTCATCCACGGATGCAGATATTCGCCAGCCCAGCACCGGCGTTTGAACCACGTGGGGGTGGTACATATTGGGCCTCCAAGGCGAACCTGCTAGGTCGTGGCGTTAGGCGCGGTACATCGGCTCTCGGCGGGCGATTCGAGGGGAGAGGTTGCGTTTTGCCTCGGAAGCAAGCTCGGAAGAACTTACAGCAAACCATGACTGCGGAGTGTATGATTCTTCGTGATTCCTTTTCGTCGTGCGTCGGGATATATTGTTCGGGAAACAACGAACCCGCACAGACATTCGCACCGATATCCTTCAGGTTCTGATTTAGTGCAATACTTCGCTGTCTCCGCGAGCGGAACCAAACGCCGGCGGAAGCAAACAGTGAAGCGTTAAGCTTTGAGGGAGCACCTAATAATACATGGTTGCCCTGCGGCGTGAGTTCGGTGGCGGCTGCACTATATTGGTAGTCCTGCACGAGCTGTCGCTCGGCGTCTTTTGGGGTAGGACCATTCGAGAGAAATCGAAACATCAGCACGGGCAGCAAGCCGTTCATACGCTCTTGCATACGCTAATTCCCCCGCATGCAGGTTTTCGCGTGTCGTAGGATCACGGATATTCAAGGTTGGAAGAAATTTATTTGTGGAATATGCTGTTCGCTGGGAAATTGAAAGACGCCCCTTTCCTTCAACCTAAGGCCATGGTGATTAACGGGCTCAGGGATAGCCAAGGCGAAAACGAGGCGAGGCGGCGGCGAATGAGTGCCAGCGAACATCCTCAAGTCGCTGACCGGGCCGAGTCACTTCCCAAAGAGGAAACGTTGCTTTGAAACCCTAATCCCACTGCCGTCCAATCAGAGCGACCGAGCAACACGAGGAGAGTCAGCTGTTGCTTGTCCGTTCGACCGGACTTGTAGTTCAAAACTCTGTCTGGCGACTCGCCGTGAGTCTCCCTTCCCGCAGTAGTTCAAAATGTTATTCGGGCCTTTTAGGGCCTCGCGTGGCGCACGGAGTTGCCACGGTTGGCGGTTCCTTAGTGGTGAGTAGACTTTATCTGAATTCATTGTCGGAATTCTGATGTTTGTGTCGCTGCAGCTGTCGCAGGCGCTCGTGCTAATTCTAGAGATCTCCCCTCTTTTGGAATTGCGTTCGACATAGTAGGTAGACCGTCTGTTTCGATGTACTGCATCTGACAGTGTGACCCAGGACGGGGTTCTTCTCCATGGAGCGCGCGTGTTGTCTGAAGCACAGCGAGCGCTCTCAATATTAGATGGCAACAATCAATTCAACAGGTAAGTTCTGTATTCAAAATATCCTGATGTGCTTATCTACAATAATTACTTGGGAAGAAAGATTCCGTACATCCTGGTTTGTTCTGTCCTATCTATGTGGTCATGTGGACACAACATATTTTCAGATGACCAATGGCGGAGGTACCAGCGAAGAGGATAGATCAAGAAAGCTGACGGAACAGCTAGATTTCGAGGTATGTCCGTAGATATCGGCTCGCTCGCACTTATGTATGCTCTCGAAGATCACTACTTCCAATTTTATGCAAGCACATACTATTTTAAAGTCCCACGCTCACAAGTACGCCAACAAGCCGGTACTCGTTCTTGGAGGAAAACGAGATGCACTGCGAAAGGTGGCGGAAGAGTGAGGATGATTAACGCCTTCGTTGGTGCTTATTCAAAAGCGACCATTTTAAAGTTACGGACTCCAACACGTGTATACAACGCTGGACGTCAAAGCTTGGAATCCTGAGTAAGTTGACCTGCTAGGACTTGCTCTGACTCATCTCACCCACCTCTCATTGAATCATTTTTAGTGTCTGGCCGTTTTATGACCTCACCCCCGAGGAGAGAGCATCCGCCAAGGTCGGCCCGTCCTTTTTGTTTTGCATAGGCGTATTGAGCGGGGTCATAGCCAGTTGACTTCTCGACAACGCCTATATCCGCCATTTTTGTTTTCCACGACCCGCGCAACTGGGCGCTCGATGTCCAAATCATGATGGATATCATCCAGTCTCGAGGAATCATCGGATCCAGTCGCCCCGTGGTGAGCGCTCCGCCTGTGGAGCTCGTCTTCTGCAACCCGGATCTTCAGTGGCGCTCTGAATTCCCTCGCCCGCGTCTTGGGCAGGGAGCGTTTCGCGAGGCATTCCAAGCTGTACACCAGGTTTGCACTTCGTTTCTTTCGGCAGCGACTTGTGGCGCTAATTTTGTCTAGGCGGTCACAGGTGCACCCTACCCGTACACGCAGTTCGGAAAGCCGACGACTCAGACGTACGAATTTGCGGAGAAAATGTTGCGTGCCAGAATGGTAGAGCTTCATGGCGTGTCTGTCACCTCCGACATCCAGCCGAGATTGTCAGTAATTCTCCTTTAGCTTGATAGTTCGTACTGAAAGTCTTCCCCGTCAGCTATATGATTGGGGGTAAGCGTGTTGTTTCCAAGTTTCGCCGACAGCTGACAGTTGTGCGCAGACAACCCAGAGTCAGGTATGCAATTTCGCGTTCTCACCTTTGTCGGCATCTTACATTAACTTATTTTCCCTCAAAGACATCGCCGGTGCAAACGCGGCAGGCTGGTCATCAATACTTGTGCGCACTGGTGTATACGATCCTGCAGATGGGCCACCCACTCACAAGCCAACTCACGAGGCGGAGAACGTCGAGGCTGCCGTACGCTGGGCAATAGAACACGAGATCGCGCAAACGGCATGATGCTAGACGTTACTTATTTCGTCAATGACTTCTTTGTCATTAAACGTAGATGCCATGGTCTCCTCGACCACAATGCCACGTTGGTTAGACAATGCTAGCGCGCGTGGCTAAGCCTCGTGGTGCACGTTGTGGCACATTTTGTGGAAAGTGGCTCTCCCTGTGTACAATGACCACAACCACGAACGCATTGTCCGAGCGACTGTCGTGCAACACAACTGTGGTCGTCCAGCTTGTGGACCTCTCAGAAAACGTTGCATGTCTAGCTGTATAAAACTTCCTCCCAGTTTCTATGAACCTTCATCACGACCACCTTTGACGAACCAGCCCACTCGATAGCAACGACATTCCGATACCCTTCAATCCGACCAGATACCCTTGTAACTGTACACGTTACCTATCAAATAATTCGACAGCCGCCCAAGATGTTTCCCTTGCCGATGCTTGCCACAATACCAGTAGACTTAGAAAGCATGGAGTGAGTACGGCCGCTTTCTTTCGGTGGGATCTCACCTAACGTGGTACCAGCTCTCGCCATGCCATACGATACCACTTAGCCTTTATGAAGGTAGATCCACGCCCTCTACCGTCCGATGAACATAGCCATACTGACAAACGAAAAAGAACACTATCTTACGTGCTTTCAATAATATTTATATGCACGCCCGCGAACTTCGAGGTGGTGACGCACGCTTAGAGGCGTTCCTTCAGTACGTCGTAGGGTTCTGTGATGTTTTGATACTGCAGATCCACGGTGAGAACCTGCACTCTAGCTGTTTTCGTCAGTGCTCTAAAAGGGTCATGTACACGCAGCGGACGAGCGTCTGTTCGGAAGCCCAGTCGTTATAGATGTTGCGCTGGAGAAACTGTTGAACGAGGGCTGCATCCAGGACATGCGCAAGGTAGTACAGGGCGCAGAACAGCTGAAGAAACTCGCACAGAAATATGCCAAAGTGGGTGCCGCACCCGCAGCGTCCTTCAGCTTGTGTTTCCATTTATTTGAGGCGGCGGCTGACGCAAAATAGCACCCAGGAGACTACGATGGCCATGAGATCGTCACGCATCTGTCCTTCAGTGAAGAGTTTGCCGCACGATCTTGGGCGCAGGTGAGTGGAAGTCACGCTGATGAATGCAAACTGACGATTCTCACTGGGACAGTTACACTCCCTTGACTGCGGGCGCCTTGAGGAAGTGTGCTCCGAGGTGGAGATGCGCCGTGGACTCCGAGGTAGGCCGAGTCTCTTTCCGCGAACGAAGCGTCCATGCTGAACGCAAGCAGAGATCACCGATTCGTTTGTGCGCCAATCAGACGTTGCGTTCCTCGTCCCGTAAGTCGCCATGGACATAACTTTTGACGTCCAGACCGAACAGGACTATAGGTTCATCCACTCGCACCACGACAAAGAAACCTCGCATTACTGGCCCACAGTCAGTCCCGAAGGTCGCCTAATACTTCCATGCTTGGCCAAGACGTATGCAAAGTAAGCCGCCGTTATGTCCGGGTGACGTTGTCTAATGGAAAGGGAAGATCGTGGGAGCTGGCTCCATTCGATGTGAGCGCTGGAATGCGTAGGGAACGCCGGGAGTCCAAGTCCAAGTTCTGAACGAATGTCACCCCAGTTTCCACCGCGGATATCGATGTATCAGTAGACCAATGCAGTATGAGGACTTGTAAACGCCCTACGGTTGCGCAAACTTGCGATTCGAATAACGACCGAGTGAAAAGGGGGGAACAAACATCTCCACCGACTATACTGGAGACCGAACGGTGCCGACAGCTTCTCCGTGTATGCGAGTCAATTGCGTCGCAATCAGGCTCCGCTGGCCAACGTTTTCATAAAGAATCATTGGGGTATGCTAATCATTTGCGTCATTCGAGTCCGATAGATTATTTGGCGTTATGTCCACGGTAGCACGGAAAAATATAGCACCGTACTGGGCCAACAGTTCGGACATAAAGTTAGTATGTGCAGAACGTCACCAGGAAATCCCACGGGGAATTCATGCCGAATCAACATGTTCATTTCAAAAAAGATTTCCCGCTCGACCATTGCAGTAATTTAAAAAATTCTTTACCAGCGCCAGTATGCGATGCTGCATAAAGCATGAAGCAACCCAAGAAGCAATCGATCTGGGACGAGTAGTAGAGGCGCGCGCTATCCACAAAAGAACCAGGTTATAGTTCTTCATGGGTAGAAGCAGTTCTCAAAGACCCATCTAGAAGTGAGAGGACCATCGTGAGTGGGTCGTTACAGGGTGTTGAATGCAACAGGAATAAAGCAGGTGACATACGACCTCCAGACTAAAATAACACCTCATGATGCCGCGTTGCAGCCGCACGTGTGCACTCCGGCGCCCGAAGCATTGGCCACATTCCTGGTGGTCATCGATCATCCGTCACGGTCTCGTTGGTGTTTCATTTTCGAGTCTATTAGGCTACCGTCCTTCCTGTCGCCGAGACTGCGCAGATGACCAACTAAATGACAAGCATCTACAAGTTGTCACTTTTTTTTTTGAACCGTTACAAGTTGTTACTTCGAGGAATGAGAGTGCTTAGCGCTTAGTCTTCTGGACAAACGTGGCAACAAGTAAAATCTTCGCATCGGATCACTTCGAAATAAAATATCGCGCTTTTCGGCTGTAATTCCTGGTGCCAGTGATACAGCATTTTACAGGCCCCGATTTCTACAACCATCTTGATTCGGCTCTCGTTCGGACTAAAGCCATTGCCCACGTTGCTACCCTTGGGTCTTCACTGAGACATCTGACCCATGGACATCAATACACCTTGATGAACACAACCTCCCGGTTCTTGGCTTTCGTTCTGTTTGGTAAGGGCCCTTGTGTTTGCATCTTCGTCTGTGCGGCGCCACTGTGCCATTGCATACACGGATTTTACGCCACATTCGATCAGTGTTTCAGTGTTCAGTTGACGAGCCGTGATATCGCTACCCTACGGACTGCTGCGGAACGGCGCAAAGTGATAGTCCGAATATTCTGGTTTTGAAGCTACGCACCGCCGGTTGTCCGATCCGCTGCTTGGGACTAATTCCTCGCTCTAACAGCTTGTTTATGTAGCCAGACCATCGGGGACTACCTAATACTTTGAGCCCGGGCGGTTATGTACCATATTCGGCGTTGTTGCCCATAACAGTGGCCCCATAATACTGTTGTGCCTCAGTGACGACTTCATCCCTATCCGTGATTTCGTGCAAAGGAGTAGGAATTGTGGCTTCTTGGTTCTCAGCCCGGGCCAATCTATATCAAACTTCTGCTCATATGTGCGCTCTTGTCTGGTTCAGCAGGGCCGCCGTCTTTCAGGTGAGTTCTAACATTTGTTACTACCTTCGCATTTGGGCATCTGCATGCACTTCACCGAGTACCCATGATTCCATACAGTATATTCATCTAGGTGACCCACATCATACTTGACACCATTGGTGTCATCTACAAACTAGCGCGCGACTCTGGCAGATTTGTTGGTACATCTCGAGGCCGGTATCAATGGGGTTTGTTCATCAACACATACAATGTACTTTTCTCTATCTCCAACAAACATTCTCGATGGGTCATCAGAAGGGAATGATAAAGCGTCCGGTGTCCTTTATCCACCCAACCCATCTCCGAGATATCGCCGTCCCCCCCCCGGTTCTAGCTACAACGCCCATTATCACAGGGCTGTGCAAGTTTTCTTTTTCTTCTTTCTAGGTTTATTTCGACCCCCAGTAGCGCGGATCGAGTCACCGCGGAGACCGGACGATGCGCGATCCTTTAACTAGAAACGTACGAGATCTTCGGAAGGTAGAACTTCGTGATTGGGTGTTCTTGCACACCACAGCGCTAGGGGTCCGGAGCCTGTTTGCTTGCGGTTTTCTCGCGCCCGCGGTCGAGAAGCCATTGTTAGGGTATGCACCGGCGTCAGAGTCGAACTGCGGTGGTGCAACCCTGCTTCTGTGCATTCGCAGGTGACATGATCAGATGTTTCGTTCCGAGGTTGGAGAGCCTGACACACACGGTCGATAACACCACGACACATCAGAAGGAACAGCCACAGAGCAAATTTGCTTACTGCGACGTTCCTCCCCTGGATAGTTTGATTGTATGAGTAGATACCACCTCAGTCACTCTATCTCATCAACTTGCCTGCCCAATAAACGTTGACTCGGCAGTTCTTGACATTCCGCTCAATTCGGAAAGTCTGTATAAGATATCATGATACAGCCAGTAAGGCAGGAGGCGGCACAGATGACTGTTGCTTCTATTGTTCTAAGCAGTTCTTGATTTTCAATGTTCTCGTATTGAGCTGACGTGGTGATGTCGTTATCTTGGGAGTGGCCCGGATATCGATGTTCCCTGCTTACATGTTGAGTCCAAGGTTAAGTCCAACCCGGTTCAAATTTCGAGTGATGGCCCTGATGGGGGCCGATGGCTATCCCTTCCTTCAGGTTAGACGCCGAAAACCTCCCTCATTCCCTTTGGATCAGTGGATTCTACCAATGAGAAGGGACAAGACTGGACAAGTATGCGATGTTTCTCGGAGGAAAAGGAGCTTACATAATACGGCCCGCGGTTGCGGCTAGTAAGGCCCGACTTGTTCCGGCTTCCCCAGAACGACCGTGACTTGCTGGCGTAAAGGCTGTTTCTCAATGCAACACACAAGGGGGGCACTTCGAAAATTAATACCTGTGCTCTCACATTCTCCCAGAGGTCTGTCAAATTGTTGTGTGTTATTGTCTTCCTGTCTGCTTATTGTCGTCGCACAGCAACTCTACATCGTAATGCTACGTGCCGTGGCTTGTCCATTCAACCATCAAGCTGCCTTTCCCCACCCTATGCGTCAACCTCAAAGGCTCACATAGCTTCTGGATGTCATTACTCCTCTCAAGCTCAGAGTGCCGATTCTCCTTCCTCTGACAGGTACGCACTCCAGGGAATATTAGCTGACCTCTCCTCATGACTATTTTTTTAATTACAAAAATGAAGCCCTTCTATTTTCTCTCCAAAAAATTCACCATGGGACCACGTCTTTGAGGATATTGCGACCGGACACCCCCTCATTCCAATTGCGCGCGAGAAGTCCCCTCGCCCTGGACTCAACAACAGCTCACTGGAACCACGTCGACAAACCATGACCAACCGCGAGCTGAGCGCGTTCGACGAAATGTTCAACATGATATTTGCTGCAGCGAATGAACGCAGACTTTCTGAAGATGGCTCAGCCGCGGCGCCCGATATCGACACTCGTGGCCCCCTCAGCAACTTCCTGAAGAGTCTGTCCAAACACCCTCGCGCACGCCAAACAGGCGACGACACGGAGCTCGATAAACTCAAGGAACAGCTAGCCCTCTGTCCGTCAGATCACGCGATGCTTGAGTGGGCAGAGCGTGAGGTCTTCGGCGCCTCAGTACGTGCAGAGGAGGCTGTTCGTGCAGCATTCGCCTCAGGCTCACCGCCACCGCCTCACCTCCAACCGCCAGTATACCCACACCTCCTCGCGGCGTTGATGAATGCAGCGCGCGAGAGATATGACGATCCCTACCTGGCACTCTCGCTCTTCGAGCACGCGCGCAACCTCTCCTCCCTGTCCTACATCTTCGGCTGCACGACGCCCGCCTACAACGAGCTGCTTGAGACCCGCTGGAACTCTTTCCGCGACCTTCGCGGAGTACTCGCGGCGCTCGCAGAGATGCGCGCGAATGGCGTATCCCCCGACATGCGCACACGTGGTTTGGTGGACGATGTGCGCCGCGAGACCGGAGCGCGCACCCTCTGGCTCGAAGAAGGCGAGGCGGGGAGCGGAGAGGTGTGGAAGCTCCTTGGTGAGATTGAGCGTCTCGTTGCGCGTCGCACACCCAAGCGGCCACCAACGGGAGACCACCGACCACGGCAACCGCAACGAACGCCGCACGATGCATGGAAAAACCCAGATGAGACCGTAGATCGGAGCGCTGCGTATCAGTTCGGGGAGTGGCCGCAGCCAGTAAGTAGATGGAATAGGCGCACGGCACAATCCTCGTAACCCTTCGGCATCCGACCCACATCTAGTACTCTTATTACTTATCTTAGTTGTTGATGATCACTTGTTAATCGCTTACATCTTCACCGGTTTCATCCCGCACGCATTTGCGAGGGTTATGCAGTGATGCCCGAACGAGGTCAAAAAACGGTGGCGTTCTGCTGTTGTCCAAGTCTTCGCTGTGGGATCCGACCACCGCCGTTCCCACCTACGCTCCTGGGCTCGTGCACGAACCAAGATGCCCACCCAATGAGCGTCCTCGCTAAGTCGGGCTGACTCGGAGATCATTTACCCGGGAAATACCGGCGAGGTCCAGCCATGGGCCTCAACCTCAAGGCCTCAACCTGAACGCTGAACATCATGTTGGAACCTCATGGCAATCGGTGGGAACACCGCGCTGAACGTGGCTCAGGCTGAGAACGTTCCTGTGTCACCTACTTGGATCAGGTTCGGTGTACTCAAGAAGGTGCTTGCGTTCACAGGCTCGACAATACCATCATGATTTCAGTTTCCTTTGCGGCTGGGCGCTGTGGAGTAGGACACCCTAACTTTGGGCCACTCTCGCGTACACAGCGGACAACTTCGGGTGGATTGACCGGGGCGCTGATTAACTGCTGTAGTGCTCTCAGATCCAAGATGAATCACCACATCAAGGGTGGTGCCCAGGAATTGGGTACGTTCCCTCGCTCTGCAGGCGAGCACGACGTGCGTGGCTGCCACGGGCAGGCAGGTTTTACTTCATTAGCCAGCCCGGCCAGAAATGGTTTCGATGCACCGGCGATTGCTCGTTGCAGGCGCTACGCCGTCACCACGAGCACGGTACCTCAATATGGGGTCGGCGAGTTACCACCGTCTGACGGCGACTCTCATCGAAGGAACGGTCACAAGCCCATTGTTGGACCCGGAAGGGGTTCCTCCTTGTTAAGGCCTGAGTCCTTTTGGCGCTGATTGTATGGGGCATCGTCTGGAAGCCCAGTGTTGGACGTATAGACGGCCTGCTTGGGTGCCTTTCTCGGTTATGTTATTTTTACTCTTTCTTAAAAAAGAAAAGCCAATTTGTATTCCCGGATACAAGCCTGAGACTAACTTGGGACGGGTCGTAACGGCCCGTGACTGGTTGCATTTATAGAACACAGATGTCCGAATTGTACGTGTTATTTTCACTCCTGGGCCAGTTCTTCTGTGCGCCGGCTGATCTGGGAAGGTGGTGGGATTAGCCATCATCTGAGAACCGACCGATTATGGGTGGCAGCTCGACATGTTTGGCCCTGTGAATACGTACTATACGTGGGCAACCGGACAACGTTCAACGAGCGAGTTCTCTTGCCGTGGACATGACGTGCTTCTATCACTGCGACCGTGGCTTGGTCTCAATGCAGGTTGTTCTCCGGAATACCTGTATGCGTTCTCTATCACGATCTGTTCCCGCGAGGCGTTCGGGTCTGGAAACGACAAGGGCGCTTACCGACGTGAAGGAACGTGAAGTTCACAATATCGGTGCAACACTACAACCGTGAGTCTCGTCCTTCCGCGCCTCGCGCGCTGTCAGATATGGCATGTAATATTGATGTAGGGCCCTCGGAAAAGCTGTGGGGTGCGCGCCATGGTGTGAGCAAGAGCGACATCTTTGCGGACTAGATCCACTCTTCCGTTGCCTGTTCGGGAAGATACAGGTTCGGAAGCGGCGTGTGTGGGGTAAGGTCATACTGTCTGACATGTCAATGCCTCAGAAGGGGAAATGGAGCACCAAAGCGAGGCCGCTTTGTGTAACTTGCCAAGGGATGCATGCTTACTGTGATAATCATGGGACCTTCTTGAACTAGTAGGTTCAATCCCACTGTCATTTCGGTCGCATTCCGGTTCTTTACTGATTGCCGTTGGGCTGGATACAATTGACAGTGATTGGGGATGATCGCTTCGTTACAATTTCTGTGCGAAACCTGTGATGTCAAACGATCGAACTTAAAAAAGTCGCCACTGCCGAAAAGTTCCGGAAATCGTCGTCCGTTCGGTTTTCCTCGCGTTCAGACTGATAGCGATTTGACCCAGGTCAGCGCCTGCGATCGCGCTCACGAGGCCTGTGGCGGCGTAAACAGCTTTTGCTATCGTCGTTTCTACAGGAAATACCTAAGGCGCGTTACGTTGTCCACCAAGTCTTAGGCACAGAAAATGTATTGAGAGTGACTCCCTGGCGCCTTGATAACCCTAGGCGCCATTCTCGCCCTGGACCAGAAAGAAAGCGCGAGCTATCACCGGGTACCAGGACACTAACACGGGAAGGGATACCGAAAATGCGAGCGAAATTGAGTAGCGGATGAGACGGTGATTCACTTCCATCATATTTCCGCAACGATAATATTGCAGCGATGACGTATACTCCTCGTATAACTTGCCCGTCGCAGGACGCTATGTGTGTATAATACCTGAGTCCTGTACGGGGCCAAGAGGTAGAACGAATTCATGATCAGTTTCCAATTGGAGCAAAATCGTCAGGAATGGCAACGGAGATACCTACTTCTGTAAGTTCTACCTCTGGTGGTGGGCAGTCATAATCGGAACTTGTTAAGATCCTGTTTGAATTGTGATTATCTATGTTTTTGAAACTTGTTTCGGAAAGAGATAGTACTGAAGTTTGATCAGGTCACGACACTTAACTGCATATCACGTGACGCTTCGCGCTGTTTCCCCTCAGTTCAAGTTGAATTGAAAGTTGTCTGGATTGATGGGAAATTGTCTCGTCAAGTTCATCCTGTTCTGATGGTAAATACAGGGATTCGATTTTTATCGCGCCATTCTCCAAGTCCTGACAAATGAAATTCCTGACATCCCACTCCGTCAACGACAAACAACAGGTCATGGCCAGGAAAAACCACCGATCAAACCGGCAAAGGGCCCTGGAGCGCATCCAGCCAGAGCAAGGGCTGTGGTACTTGCTGAAAAGACGCACAACGAAGTGCAGGCTATCCCAACCTCTTCTGGGCCGAGTAAAAAACGCGTCCGCGGCTACAGTACGCGAGCGAGTGCGAAAGTGGGTAGCTAATCGAGGAAGAAGGCAGCTGATCGACCGAGTGGGCTGACGTCTTGCCGCCGGTATTAACAGAAAGTAAATCATCTGCCGAGAACACTAGTAACTTAGTACGTGGCATTCCCGGGGGACCAAATGACATTCTAGGGACCAGTGTGGACGTGGTGATCGGGAAGAAAAGGCGTTGACGGAGTGGAATGTATACTGGATGCTATGCTGAGACCACGGCACTCTTTCCCGCCACCGGAGCCGTCGAAGCTTGCATACGCACAAATGACCCACTATTGATTCCCGCCTAGCGGCTTTGAGCAACACCCTGCCAGGTGCAACTCTGCTGATGCAATTCGTCGGCGTATCACAATAAGAGACTGGGCCGCATTTTAGCCGCATCGCCGTGGTACTCACGTGCTGTCATTGTCGAGCACGGAGGGAGTGTCAGGACTGTCAAAGTTATTGTAGTTGCAATGGAAAATGACACGCCGAGCTGAATTATGATGGCGATATGGCAGCCGAAGTGGGCAGTGACGTGTGTGCGCTCGATTGCCATGACACGGCGCTTCCTGATGCTCTATCGAGAGGTAATTGCAGGGAACGATGTCGTGCGCGACAATATCTTCCTCCTGTTTCACAGACAACTTCTGCTGCTTGGGATTTCGCAGGCAGAGAGCAATGTGACGATCAACGTATCGTGTGCGCACCAGGGTCTGCGTGCCATCACGCAAATCGCACCTCCCTTCTGCCGAGATCACTCCAGCGGCGTTGCTTGACTTCATCTGTGCGCCACATACCGCTGTGGACCGCACTTGCCCGATCAATGCTCGAAACGTGTGGCTCTGCCTGGCAACGACGGTGGCGTTTTTACGGTTCGAATTTGATCGCACGCCCCGCAGTTTTATACTCGATCTTTCCAACGGTACGCAGTGGTGGACCCGTGGGAGCGGCATACCGCGATTGGAACGAGCGGTCCGCGGGGACGCTCCGGTGTGCCCGCTCGTTCGCGGCTAGCGACGGGCTAGCCGCGGGCCCACTGAGGTTCTCGGAGAGCAGATTTGCACATCCCGGAAGTAAACGCAAAGCAGCGCAGATTGTGGGGAACGTTTCCGAGATTTCATGGAGGGATAGAGACCGAGAACCGAAGGTGTGAAGGGCGCCAGAAGACGAATAAATGGTTCATCAAGGTGGAGAAAGAGAGGTGGGCGAAGTTAAACGACAGCCGGAAGAAGTCGAGCAGCATGGCCATCATCATGACTACCACAGGGACTTTGATATAAGAGTACCGTTACGCTCCCTGTCTTGGTTACGTTCACAGAACGCTCTTGAAAATTATCCGTGACTGTTTTTTCTCTCGTACGGCACTGAGCAGGTTCTAGGTCATTATAACGCTCGTCAGATGCCTGGGTCGCCTATATTCGAACAAATGGAAGGGCAGGAATTACACGTGCGTATGAATCGGTGTCGTGTGTCGTTGGTTTCGGTCGATTAATTTCCAAAGAAAATGAAACCGAAATCCCGTCGAGTCCGCACCTGTCGCGACGCCGGACCCCGCCATTGCTTATTGCATCGAACTCACCGCTTTCCTCGCAACCTCACCTCCTAGCACACCCTTTATTTCCCCCTTTCCCCTTTCCTCCCGTTGTATGCTACTTTAGCGTACCCGAAAACGGCGCCACGTTCCGCACGAACCCCTCCATTTTATTGTTCTTTTTTTTTCTTGCTCGTTTAAGTATAATGGCGACATCACCGCCACTATCAAGTCGTTCCCTTTCATCCAACGCTCATTTCTCAGCATATACAAACGGACATGCACCGGCTAAGCCCCGCACATCAAATGCCTCCTCCAACTCTCGACAGGACAAGACTTACCCAACGAGCATCACAAGCGGTTCCACCCCAGAAGTGCAAATAAATGGCCGTCCCAGGCACTCTCGTCCTTCTACTTCATCCGCATCTGCATCAACACATACACATGATGAGACGACGTGGGGTTCCCATTTCTGGGTGACCCTTGTTGATCCGCAAGTAGGCATATATCCTTATTTTACCTCTTCTATTCACGACACTGATTGGTGTATGTTCTGCAGAGCCAGGTGTCCTTCTTTGCGTGCCCTGCAACGGGACAAGTTTCATGGGACCCTCCTGTCGGAAATTTCGTGTACGTACCTTCATCGATGCCTTATTCGACGTCCTGCCTCATGGAGTAAACACCATCCTAGATTACCGCCCAGTGAGAATGGCGAGTGGTGGGAGATTGGCGACGAGTCGCGTGGCGGTATTCCATACTATTACCACACAAAGTCTGGCGAAACCGTGTGGGAGAAACCAGATGGTTTTGTTATACCGTTGACTGTCCTTCAGGTATGTGCAATCTCGCTGTCAGCTTGCCATACAAACATCAACCCAACCGACCGAATAGAACACCGCGCTGGGTCGTCGTCTCTCCAAGTCTTTCCCTTCGACAGCGGATCAGAGCCCGCCTCCCCACGCAGCCGGGCAGCAGCCACGCCCGGCAGTTCACCATCCGCGCTCATATAAGAAAGAGGTCCGTGGCGCAGTTCAAGCCCCTGGTCGTCTGCAGTCCTCTGCGAGTGGCCCGATTGCCTCTACGAAGAAAAACCCGAACGCCCCGCCTATGCGTCGCAACCTGACTACCGATCCTCATTTTTCAACACCATCGCGACTGGCGCCTGCGCTGCCACCCATCCCCGGCTCGGAAGCGAGCACTCCGCCGACCCCCACCCATTCGCACCGCTCTTTCATCCCCCCTCGATCACCACCGCAGTCGCTGGGAGTTGCCGTCGAACGACTGACGCGAACGCCGCCGCAATCGCCCGATACCCCGAGCAGCGTGAGCAAGGTATCTTCGGAGAGTGGCTACGTGAGCGCGCCAGAATCCACCCGCGCAAAGCCGAGATTAAAAATCGAAGCGCCGGTGAAGAATGGCCATCCAACGGCCCCTGTGCGCCCTGTGCCGTCGACGCCAACTAAGGGTCCGACCGTCGCTGGTAAGGAGATCGGTAGGCCTGTGTTAAATATGAGTGCGTCACACGCGATTATGGAATCTCGCACTGAACGATCTGAACCGAGTGCATCTACAGATGCAACACTCCAACTTAGTCCCGTCAGGGCACGTGCGGCGCGAACACCAATTTTCGTCGACGCACCACCCTTACCTGCACCTGCTCGTACCATCAAAACGCTCAGTACTGGGTACGTACCTTTCTATTTCTCTGACGTCACGTCTGAACTCGGGTCCCTGAAGCGCACATCCCATCCTGCCGCAAGATCTCGCTTCTGACATCCAGCAATTCGTCGAGTCGGACTTTGCTCAGCAGTACTTTGCGACGCACCGGACCGGCTTCATCTTCAAGCGCAAGGTTCCGGTGGACCAGATGATGGTCTGGCAGCGCAGCCCACTCACTACACCCCTGCTGAATCTTTCTCGACCGCTGCACAAGGATGCGGTCCGCGTGTTCCGGGCTGTGCAGCGGCTGATGGGAGATAGCGAAAAGGGCGCTACAGCTGGCTCGAATACGCCCCGACTGGAAGAGGCCCGTTGGCTGCTCGGAGAAGGGCTCGCAAATGGGGAGCTGCGCGATGAAATCTACTGCCAAGTCATGAAGCAGCTGACGAACAATCCAAATGCGTATGTTGCCTTTTCATGTAGCTTTTTTTCTGTGATGACAGGTCTGGGTGCTTTGTAGGGACAGCACATTCCGTGGGTGGCAGCTGTTATGCGTGCTACTGGTAACCTTCCCGCCATCCAAGAATTTTGAGCCATATCTTCACGCGTTTCTCTCGCAACATACGGGAATGACCCAAGGCCGCGTCGATGTGCTCGCCAAACATTGCCTTAAACGTCTCGCAGCTATTGCGAAGAAGGGACCTAGAGGCAAGCCACCGTCACTTGCAGAAATCGAGACGGCGTCGGTAGGTTTCTTGTTTCCATCAGTATGGATATGTCGCCGACAGGAGGTCATCACAGGACGCAGCGTTCAACCCATCAACATTCGGCGAGCCACTCGATGCCGTATTCCGTTTACAGGAGCGCACATACCCGACGCAGAGGGTGCCAATCGTACTCCCGTTCCTCGCCGACGGCGTCCTCGCACTCGGCGGGACAAAGTCAGAGGGTATCTTTCGCGTTCCAGGCGACTCTGACGCGGTCGCTGCACTGAAGATGCGGCTGGACCGCGGCTCGTACACGCTGGAAGGCGTCGACGACCCGCACGTGCCCGCGTCGCTGTTCAAGCTCTGGCTGCGCGAGCTTGTCGACCCGCTGGTGCCATCGGAGATGTACAATGACTGCATCGCGTTCGCGAGCGACGCCGAGGCGTGCTGTGCGGCGGTTGAGCGGCTGCCGACCGCCAACCGCCGTGTGGTGTTGTTCGTGATCAGCTTCCTGCAGCTGTTCCTTGACGAGCGTGTGCTCGCCGCCACGAAGATGACCGAGCGCGAACCTCGCGCTTGTGATGGCACCGAATCTACTGCGGTGCGGGTCCGACTCGATGGCCATCGTGTTCAACAATGCTCAGTGAGTTGGCTCTGTTTTGGGTGCGGTGCGTGATCGCTGATTTGATTGGACGTGGCAGATACGAGCAGGCGTTTGTACATAACCTGCTGTTACACCTGAATTGCGGCGAGATCGACGCGCAGTATGTTCCGCAGCACGGCCTCGGGGCCGTCCCCTCCGCCGCTCCTCGGGCGTCAAAATCACGAAAATCGCCGCGCACATTCCTGACCGTCGCTCGCATATCTTTCTTTACTTTAGCTGACCTGTCCACTTGATCGCAGTTGTTCGAGTCGACCGTTTCGTGTCCCTTGTTCGTTCTGTTGTTTCGATATCATCGTTCATTTCCTCGTAGCATTTGATACCACCCAGATCCAGATCCACGCATAAAAATCCCGGGAATCTTATATTCGTTCATAGCTAGCCGGCTTTCTTTTTTTCGACTTTTATACCCCTCAACGTTATCACCGTTATAGGGCTTTATCGGTATCCTTAATATCACTGTACTTTTCAAGACTCGTGGCCTAGTCTCAAAAAGACGGAGGAATTCAATTTTACATAAGTCGCGCCGTGGCGAGAGGGCCCGCGAAAGTGGTGAATGGCCGACTGTTGTTTACTGTAATAGGGTTCAACGTGGGCCATAAAAGGTACTCGCTATCGCAAAGCTAAGGTCTAAACCGATAACCGGCCTCAAGTGTAGTTCGACTCGTTATTCTTTGGCGCGTGACACAACCTAAACCGCCCCTTATATTGAAAAGTGCAGATCTTGCAAGTTGCTGGCTAGGTACTGGGCCTTACAGCCGTTTTCATATCGATAGACCGTTTTTCGGAAAAGCTACTAGCGGGCTGAGTGAGGGGATAACCAGTTATCTGAGATCCGATCGAAAACATAAGGCTTATCTTTTTTATTTTCTTTATTTTTTGTCTCATTCCTCGCCTGGTCTTTTTTGTTTTATTTCACCAAAAATATGGTGAGTCTCGGCAACATGCCGACGGGAGATGAACATCGTCAGGTCCTCTGGCTCGGGTATTCGTTTAGAATTCCCACAACCCCGAGCGCATTCCGGTCCGCAGCAGCGGGCATATATTCGGTCGTCTTGTACAGGGAGCGCAGAAACGATGGCGTCGTCAATTCATCATCACGGCTCGACAGCACGGTCATCAGGCTCTCCTGATACCGGCTTCTTCAACCCCGCTGTCGCCCCGCCGGACCGCTTGCGCGGTGACTGCCACTGCGTGTGCGGGGTGGAAAAGCACGTCGTCGGCACTACAGTCTCCACGAGCCCGTGCAGAGCAGCGGGGAGCGCGTAGCCAACCGTGCGGAACGACGGTCTCATTTGTCTCCACGTGCCTGTAGAGCTGATAGTGATGCGCCAAGGAGGAGCGTTTGGCCTGGATAATGGACAACACCACTGAGAGGTCAGCGTGGTGCCTCCGTGTGTCATCGAGACGGACGAGGAGGGCACCCCGTGGAACTCGAGCCAGGAATTGACGAGCTCGAGGGTTCTTGGGGGCGGAGAGACAAGGTCCGCAACCTGCTCCTTGGATAAGTATGTGCCATATCTGCATTGGAGCAGCAACACTCGTGAGTACATGCATGAGGGAGGGAGCGGCGGAGTAGACGTGCCTTGGAAGGTTAGGGTCACTGACCTGGTATAGCGTGTCAATCAGAGCGTTCTCACGGTGGGCTTTGAGTGCAACGTAGAGGTCGATCGTGGTACCGCTAAGTGGATCGCCAAGGCTCTCCCAGTTATCCGGGACGCATTCCAAGAGTGCTTGATACGCATGTCGTCCCAACGTGGTGAGAAGGGCTTCGCTAGACTGCCACGGAGAATAGCAGCAAGGACGGAAAGCACGGAGATCAGATGGTAGCGCATTATTACAATGGTCACCGAGAGGGTCTTGGCAATACACTGGCAGTACGTTCGTGAGGATGCCGGAACACGTGAGACCTTTTATGGTGCATTTCTACATCATGATGGGAACGCGGGTGTACCCTCCGAGTCGAATTTTGAATTGCCAGCGAAAGATGGGTGAGGCTTGGTAAGGACCTAGAGTAACTACTCGAAGCCTACAACAAACCAGGACTGAGTGCCAGTTTCAGTACAATACATATCCTGTCGTGTTGGGCGTCAGCCAAAAAAGTGCGCCCGAGGTTCTTCGACATGAAGGGGAGCCAAGCCGGAATCATCACATGGCCGCCCCGTTCCCGTCCATTCATTCAAGTTCGCAGTCTAGACCCCTGATCAGTATTTGGGGATTAAGTTGATCAGGTTGGTACTTCAGTGAAGAAATTAAATTAGCAATGTCATTTGGCGGGTAAGCGGAAGTCAACTAAGGGATTGATTAATGTCCAATACTAAGTTGACTTCACGAATTACATTAAGATAATGTTAGACCCCCCTTATGTGTCTGAAAAATATAAATAAAAACGCTTGCACTTTTTTGTCAACTTACCAGATTGCGACCGTGGCACCATCATTGACATTGACTCCGAGTCTGCACTGGCGGTGAAGCTTGAAGCTTGAAGAACTGATCTTGGAGAGCCACACGCTATCGCTTGCTTGGGAAGAACTGTATGACGTGGGTCTCTATTGGGCTTCCCACTTTCCGGGGAATGTATATCTCGCAGGAACTATCCCATGCATGCCATTTTTGCCTGCCATACAATAAGGCAACCAAAGCGCATCTGCCAGCCAAACAGAGTCTCATAATGGCTGCAGCAGACCGAATAGAGAGATACTCAACATCCGCGGCAGCATACTGGAGCAACAGTCCGTAGAGCAGACATCGAAAATTAGGGCGTGGAACAGCTGGCTCTAGATCTATTGATGGTGGTACGGATAGCTCCAGAAGGCCG
>JAKELK010000254.1:0-89222 GCA_021525775.1 Lactarius deliciosus
ACCTTGGTATATGTCAGGGGGCAGGCCTTTGCTCCTCACGGTACGAAACTCTGCGAGCTCTCGTTCTACGTACGTGGTAAGGACAGAGGTCAGGTGGTTGTGATCTCGGCAAAGCTTGCGGTAATGGGGGTTATGTAAGAGTTCTGAGTTGGTGAGAGCCACAATGGCATCAAGAGGGAGCGGCTGCCTTGCCAGTGGAGCCGAGGTCTTGCGTGGAAATGAAGGTACTGTTGAAGGATGAAGACTAGAGCGTAGTGTCGAGCCGGACATGTGGGAACGTGGAGGAGCAAAAGCAGAGAAGCCGTCGGTGTAACGCCACCACTGGCGTTAGTCCAACTTGGACTACGAAAGAGCGTTCACGACTTAGCAAATTATTGGAGATGCAAGTCACGTGACTTGGACACGTGTACATGGCGCTTTTAAGAGGGCACATGACGAAGCAGTAAGGCACTAGGACGTCGGAGTCACTAGGCGTGTCGATGAAGACGACTGGCTTTAAAGAGACACGTGAAATGCATGCAATTGAGATGAGAATGAAGTGGTGATTGAAGAAGACCAAGATGGCGTATCTTGGTCTTATCGAGCCACTATTTATACATGTATGAGGCAGCTTTGAAGCTCCTCCTGAATCCGTACTACGAGTAGCGATAATAGCTCGAACCCTACTACCGCTGTACTTGGAATGACTCATGCCACATCGGCATGTGATTCTATGACTACTGCTGACTGATACGACTGTCCATGACACATTACATCTTACTAAGGGGTCATCACCGTACAGTAAGAGTCCACTTCTCGTACCGTGACAGTCGGTGTCAACAGTTGAGCGTTGTCCAGAAAAGTCTATTGGCGGTCTTGACCTCAGTGAGTGTTTCGGCATGTACTGGACGTCGTCGTCCTTGTCATCACGGTTGCGTACCGTGCCCAAGTTTGAGAAGAGCCCTGGGGGGGGTATCGTCAAAGTCATCATTGTTCTCAAAGTTCTTCTGGAAGTCATCCTCAAAGTCAGACATCTTTGGAGGCGAGGTGGCTGTGAGCGTATACAAGGATGAAAAAGGTTGACGAAGAAAAAAGTTGACGCGAGGTAGAACGAACATGTGCCATTCCCACACTCCGCACCAGAGTCCGGTTGCCCTCGCCTCACGCTCACGCTCATACTATTACTCTCATCAGCTGTGTGAATATGACACCTCAACCTGCTTCAAGACACACCTGTCCATGCTCCAAGTGCTATGGAAGTTCCAAAAGTGTCACCAAATGCACGATTGAGACCCATTTGCAGCAAGATCAGCTCTTTCTACAGTCACTCCCACCCAACACAGATTCTGCCCATCTCGTGCGATCGTGCATCGATCAAACGATCCAACTCCTTTCTCAACTCCATGGAGGCTCTGGGCTGCTTTATGCAGTACCCGATGTTGATAGATCTCGCTCAGACGACCCAGAAGGTATGCACTATTATTATTATTATTATTATTATTATTATTTTTAACCCCAAAGCGGCACAGATCCCCTAGTTCAGCTGACTAACACCTATTCCAAGGATGCTGAGGACTCCAGGCAGCCCGATCACTATCAAGGGGAAGCTATAGAGCCTGGTAAGCATATTATTCTAATATAAATTGTATGCTTGCTTACTGCTGCATGGTGTTAGATGATCATTTCAGTCCTGATATGGACATTGATCTGGGCACTTCTGATGCTATGACCTGGGCTGGTGCTTATCTAGGGATGGACCCTAATATCTCTGACTCAGAGATGGACCACAGTGGACTGTCTGGGGCTGGCTCTGGTTTTGTGGGCTCTGACTCTGACTCTGATGATGAGGCTGAGGCTGAGCTTCATCCTGCTTTGGTGCCCTCCTCAATAAGGCATCCAGATACTTCTGACCCTAGCTCCTTTTCTGAGAGGGAGCCAGCTGGTGTTAGTTCTGATGAGGGTGATGACTTTGGCGCTGGTGCTGACCTTCCCGAAGTTGTGAGAAGGCTTCGGGCACAGCTTTTATCTGGCTATACCCCTCCCAATCACCCACCCATTGATGACCCTCGCAGTCGTATACTCACCCCAGATGAGGTGCTGTCTTTAAAGCACTACATTGCATGGGTCAACTCTCGCGGTACTGTGAAGGGATACAAGCTCCATGCACAGGTCCTTCAGGAGGCTACAGGTGCTGAGATCCTTAGCCTATATATGGTGCGGAAGCTTGCCATAGAGCTTACAGGGTTGTCATCCCAGCTGGTTGACATGTGCCCTAAAAGCTGCATGGCTTTCACTGGAGAGTTCAAAGACCTTCATTCATGCATCTACATTCGCAACAAACAGCTATGTGGCGAGCGGTGCTATGACAAGAATGGTCACCCAAGGGCTCAAATGTTCTATACCCCCATTGCCCCTGTCATCCAGTCATTCTATATGAATAGGAAAATGGCAGAAGCTATGCGATACCGCCATGAGCACTTACACAAGGCTCTGGAAGAGCTGGAGCCTGATTCCCCCCCTACCACATACTCAGATTTCTCTGACTCCATTAACCATATCAATCACTCCCACTTATTCCAAGATCCCAGAGACACTGCAATAACCATCTCAGGTGATGGCGCCCAGCTCACTATGAAGAAGCAGTCTGATGTATGGGTCCTTATTGTCACAATTCTAAACCTTCCTCTCAATATGCGATCTAAGGCTGCCAACATCATCATTCCACTTGTCATTCCTGGGCCCTCTTCACCTGGAAATGTGGAGTCATTCATTTATGTCCTCTATGAGGAGCTTGCAAAGCTCAGTGTTGGTGTATGGTCTTGGGATGCACTCTCAGAGCAATACTTTCTCTTAAAGGTGTTTCTTTGTGGTGTTCTTGGAAATATGCTTGGTTCTGCAAAACTCAGCAGAATGGCGGGACATATGGCTATATATGGGTGCCATTTTAGTATGGTGCGGGGTGCACGTGCTAGTAAAGACAGAGGTATGAGTATATAACTTGAATATTATTGTATCATTTTATCTCACTATTTTATCTGATAGGTGCTAAATCTCAGTACTATCCTCTCTCCCCACCTCAAAAACAGGAGATCAATGGCGATCGTCCTGATTTTGACATATTTGACTTGCCACTTCGCACCCTAGAAGACTACTGGGAAATTATCCAGAGGCTTGAAGCTGCAAAGAACAATAAGACACAGTATGCAGCAATTGTAAAGGAAACTGGTGTCTCTGGTCTTCCCATTTGTGCAGCCAGCCCTACCTTCACACATCCATTCTTTTTCCCACTTGACCCCTTCCATCTCTTCTATGAAAACTGCATGCCACATATCTGGGATATCTGGGTCTCATTTAGCTCTGAGTCAGAAGATGTTTTTATGGGTCAAGATATGGCTTCAAAGCTTGGAGCAGAGGTTGAAAGTGCTATGGCGACACTCCCCCCCTCCTTCTGTGGACCTATCAGAGATCCATCTAAAAAGCGACAAAGTCAATATAAGATATTTGAGTGGATGGCCCTCCTCCACTGGTATATTGTCCCTATTGCATTGGAGCTTGGATTTAATCCAGAGGTGGTCAAGAACTTTGCCATATTCTCAAATGTGGTGGAGTATGCTATGACAGCTGTCCCTAGAACCAAAGATGATCTAGCCAAGCTCTATGACAAGATTATCCTTTTTCTTCAGGGATTTGAACATCTCTATGTTGGCAATAATCCATCCAAAATTTCCCGCTGCAGACTATGCATCTTTCAGCTCATTCATGTTCCCTTCCACATTTCATATAATGGCTCTATCAGATTTGGCTCTCAAGCCACATGTGAGTGGACCATTGGAGATATTGGACATGGTATAAAGTCAAAAAAGTCCCCCTTCAAAAACATTGTCTCATACAAGACAGATAAGCAGTCTGTTAAAATCCTACATCTCTCTTACCCAACACTCTCCTCATGACCTGGACCAAAGGCTCAAAGGACTTCACTATTCAAAGAGTTTCCTATCACTCAGAAGCAGAAAAAGGATGACCAGAACTTGAAGGCCCACTCACAAGCAATTCTGTCTTATCCTGGAATAGAGTCAAATTCCACATATATGCGCTGGGGAAAGTGCCCTCTTCCTAATGGTGTTACCCTTACAAGCCAGCTCTTTGAGCTTTCAAAAAGGTCCTCTTCACGCTCCTCAAGGTACTTTGAGGCTCAGCCAAGGCTGTTAGAGTCAAAAGATGAGCCTACAGATGAAACAGAGATAGAGGTGGAGAAGACCATACCAATATTTGGAGAGGCCTTAGCCTTCTATACTATTGCTGACCTCTCCCTTGTTGTCTATCATCCATTGATAGAGTGCCACCAAAAGTTTGGAAGATGGTCTGGGAAGTGGTCATCAGATGTGGTATCTGTTGATAAGTGACCTGCGCGCACTTAGCGGCTCGTATGGACACGCAGAAAATGGACTGCTTTAGATTAGATATACAGGACTTGTAGATTAGATCATTATGATCATTACAATCTCGGACTTATTGTATTCTATTATCTATGACATCACATGTACATGACATCATGGACTTCTCTAGACCGTCCTTGTACTATTGTCTTTGTACTTCCCTTTGTTTCCTTATCTTTATTGTGATGTCACTATGATATCATAGTCTGGACTCTTCTTGTTCTTACACCTTGTTCTCCAGAACAGTACACTCCTTTGTCCCCTTGTAGAACAATGCGTCTTGTATTTACTGTGACCTGTTGTTACCAGTGTCACTCTCTGTAGCAGTATAAGTAGAGTACTCTGTACGCTCTGGCACCACACCAGTTCTCATCTGTTGTGTGCCAGGTATGTCTCCTCCTCTGTAATAACACCAGTTCTCATCTGTTGTGTGCCAGACTCAACCTCTGCTTCACTTGCAAGACTTACTCTGTTGCTGCTTCCAGTCACCCTCTATATCTCACCACAGTCTCCTTTGTCACTGTGAGTATAGTCCCTTATGTGCACTGTTCATCAGTATCTGCCCTTGAGACATCAGCAATAGTCAGCCTTATTGGGATTTGGACTTACAAAGATCATGTTCATATTTTGTGAAGACACCCAGGACTTACCCTACTGACATTAGAGGAATGTGGTCTTGATGGTGAAGTTGACTTGGAAATGTCGTACTAGACTCACTTTACAAGACCAATGTATTTAGTTACAGAAACAGGGATAGTGGAAAGAAATGACATACCAAATCGAACTTCCAAAGCACAAGTGTTGATGGTGGTGCGATCCAGAACTCGTGGAGCGGCCTGTAAATGTTAGTCCCCAAACACCTGGAAGAACAGGTTCATCCGAGTTGGCGACCCAAACGCGACGACAGTCCTGCACGGCGCCCATTCCTGCGCCAGGCTTTGCGCTCGTCTTCCACACCAGCGCCGCACGAAGCCCCATCTCGCCTGCCTCGACCATCACGTACCCGACGACGGCACAAACCCGGATGGCCTTGAAGAAAGGACACAGACTGAGACGACAAGTCTGAAGGGTTTGTCGATGCTTGTTTGGGGCGTTGAGGTGGGCAACGGACTTGATGCGCTGGGCAGAGGAACTAGACGAACGAAGGACATGTGGGTCGCGAAGCACGTACCCGCCGTAGAGCTTTGCCATGCAGAGCACGACAATCCAGTAATGCCCATGCAGGATCGCGCTGCACGATCCGGTACACGATAAAGACGGCCAAGGGGCCAGCACCGAGCACGGTGAGCAGTTTGAAGGAGACAACAGTTGGGTCAGCGATGCCTCAGCGTGTATCCACTGTGGCGTATTCGCGCCCTATCCACATTATGTGAGGATCAGCGAAGTGGGGATGGGGGGGGGTCGCTACGCACATACCTGGGCGAATGCACCTGAAGACGCAGGTAGACAGTCCTGCTGTCGTAATCTCTCCGGGGTTCCAAGTTGACAGTGAATGTAAATGATAAAAACATTATGTTCAGTGTCGAATTAAACTGGGAATTCACTGATGGCTTCGTGATCTAGGCCCGGAATCACGGGCACGACCACGACAATTGACCTCAAGACAGCCTATGTCACGCGTGATGAGAGGTTTGGGAATGGGGACAGTGAATGGCCGTAGCGGGGGCAAATCGCCAAGAAGTGTCGTGCTGGCGCTTCAAGGTCGTAGTCCATGAGCATCCGGTTGGAAGTTTAGAGGTACGAACGTAGGCGGTGGCTGAATTGGCACGGCAGCTGTAGGTTGCTCCTTGACAGCGTCTAAGACGTCGCGGATGCGGTTGATGACTTCACAATCTATGCCCGGAGTCGTTGGTATGGCCCTGACAGTTGCACTTGAGACAGCTGAAGCACTGACGGTGTAGGTGACACAGATGGGGTGGACACAGATGGGGTACGAATAACTTGCTGGGTCATGTCACTTGATGTCCGGGAGAGATATTCACCTGACGAGGGAGGTGAACGCGTGACGGGTGTTAGTGTTGGGGGAGTTTGGTTTGGTTTGGTTTGGGGCCATTTTAGCCAAACTGGAAACCAAACTGATTAGAATTTGCCCAAACTGAACCCAAACTGAACCAAACCGCTCCAAACCATTCCAAACCATTCCAAACTGGTTCAAACCGATTAAAAATAATCGGTTCAGTTCAGTTCAGTTCAGTTCAAACTCAGTTTAAACCACTTAAGGAACCACTTAAGACCTTGGTTTGAGGCAAAAACAATTGATTTTGTTCAAATTCATCAATTGAGACTTTGTTTCAAATTATTTGAGACCAAAAACTATTGATTTTGGTTCAAATTTGGTTTAAACTCAGTTTGGTTTGGTTCAAACCAAGTTTGAACCAAACCAAACCATTTATTGAGCACTTATAAATTATTTATTATTATTTTTTCTTAATTGGTTTGGTTTGGTTTGAACTGGGTTTGGGACCCCCAAACCAGAAACCAAACCATTTGGTTTGAGCCAGGATTCTCCAAACCCAAACCATTTAAAATGGTTTGGGTTTGGTTCAAACCTGGTTTGGGTTGGTCTGAGACCAAACTTCCCCAACACTAACAGGTGTGAGTGGAAGCATCTCAGATGATGGAGAGCTGGATGGTGATGAGGGTACCGACGACGATGGAGGAGAATACAATATAGGGGATGATGAGATAGACGAAGACAACTCCCTTGGAATGTCTGGCTTGGTCTCAAACAACTCGATCTCTAACGGCTCGTGTTATGTTCCTTCTGGACGTATCAATCCGACTTGGATTTGGGACCGGTTTGCTGAGTGTGCATGTCGAATGTCTTCAGTATCCCATAGGCGATGGCTAGGGCGATACGCAGAGCGTGACCGAGGTAAGCAAGGCAGAGAACGATGATGGTAAAGTTGAGTATGATCGTGCTCCTCTTCCTCTTACCACCACCATCCCCTATGTCTGACCCTTCCCACTCCCATCCCTCCCCCACCCGTCGAGGTGTTGACTACATCCTCAACTGCTTCCAGAACATTGACAATGATGTTGACAAACCTGGGCTCATGACTGAGCTCCTTGATATCCTCAACTCTCCTGCTCCCCTCACCGAGGGCCTCTCCCCACTCCATTGGCTTGGCCTCAACCCCCTTGTCATCCTTGGGGCCCCTTCAGGCCCCCCTCCCCCTCCTGACCCCTCTCTCCAGGCTGTCATCGCCAGAATCGACTCCATGCAGAACACCCTTGTTGGTGTTCTGAACCCTTTCACAAGGAATCTCAGGGCCATCTCCACTGATTCCTTTGATAGCCTCGTGTGCATTGAGCATCACCTGGCCTCCCTGCCCACCCCACCTGCCCAGGCAAGCATTCCCAGCTTGCCACCATCTTCCACCCCTGTTGCTGCACCAGCTCAGGATGTGGAGATGGCCCGCCCTCCTGGCCCCCCTCCTACCTCTGTGCCTGTCACTCCCACCCCTGCCCCTGTTTCGAAGCCCCGTGCTGGAAAACCCTATGCCCAGCCTCCCACCCCTGCTCTGCCCAAGCCTAAGCCTGCGCCAGCACCCACTCCTGCCCCCACCCCCCGCCCCAAACCCACTTCTTTCGCCTCAGTGGCGAAGACTCCTGCACGGCCATCCCTGGTTGTGTCCCTTCACCCGTCAGTAGCAGGTGGCCCCAAGCCCTTGGCTGTTCGCCGCAGCCCTCAGGAAGTGGTCTCCCACCTCAACGCCGTGCTTGCCTCAGAGGGGCATCAGGTTACACTGTCCGCTGCTCGGTGGACGGTGAAGAATAACTTGGTGGTCACTGCTGGGCCCGACACCACGGCGCATCATCTCACATCAGCTTCCCACCTTATCTCTGACTCCCTCGTGACTTATCTCTCCGCTGACAATTCCCCGCTCCCGGTCCAGACCTGGGAAAACTGCAAATGGGCTCGCCTCCTTATCAATGGTATCCCCACTGGAGCTTCCCTCACACGCGACCCCTACTCCCCTTCTGAACTCCACACCGCCCTCCTTGCAGACAACCCTGCATACCGAGGACTACGACTCACGCAGCCCCCATCTTGGGTGAGGGCACCCACATCATACAAACTGGGGTCTGTCTCCTCCTTGGTGCTGACCTTTGAGGACCCCTTGGGGGACTCACTGCGCTCGCTCTTGGCGGAATGGACCCTTTTTGCCTTTGGGCACTCTGGGGAGCTGAAGCGCTGGAAGGCCAAGCCACGTAACACTGGCCAGGCTGCTCCAGCTGCCTCTTCCTCCCCCCCCTGACCTCACTCCCACACTCGTCTGACGTGACTGCACTCCAAAACCCCCCTTCGACCCGACCCGGGCTTCCTTGGAAGGTGCCCATCCTAGCCCCTTTTGGGGCTATTTACCCTCTTTTCCTATGGTGCCCGCCGTTGTCTTAGGGCACCACCACTCTTTACTCGTGTTTCATAATTCCCGCTTATCATACCTTCCTTCTCCTTCTTGTCTCCCCATCCCGTCTCTCCTTAGGCTTTCCCCAGGATTCTTCTATGGCATGTAGCCTCTTTAGGCCTTATCCATTTTACGGTGATGTACCGTAATGTCGATTCTTTGGGGCGCGTGGTTTGTACGGGTGGTTTTAGGAGTTTACATACAGAGTAGCAGGTTGGGGCGTGGGTCTGTTCTTGTACTATGTACTGTCGCAGAATAAATCTGATCCAAAAAAAAAAAAAAAAAAAAAAAAAAAAAGTTGAGTATGATGAAGGAGAAGTCGGCGACGTGCATGACTTATAGCAGGGAGCTGATGACAACGAAGAGTTATGCACACAGGACAAGGAGCTAAGGCGCAGGGAAGGGAAGGTATTCCTCAAGATATCAAAGCTAAGGGGTTCGTACGCGAATGCCCCTCTTCTTATACTACTAGGGCTGGGGCTTTCAAGCCCAGCAACCCTAATACACAGCCACAAACCCTAATATCACAACCCAATCAAAGGCTGTACAAGTCAGCAGTCACATCAGTCACGTATCACACTCCGATCTGGGCGCAATGTTACGCCGCCACAGGCGTTAGTCCGACTTGGACGACGAAAGGGCGTTCACAACTTAGCGAGTATTCTATCTTCAAGTCACATGACTTTGAGTACACGTACATGGCGCTTATGAGGGCACGTGACGTAGCCTGACTAAGCACTAGGACGTCTAAGTCACTAGGCGATCGATAAAGACGACTTGCTTGGAGGAGACAAGCGAGAGCACGCGTGAAGGAGAAGAGGAGGAAGTGGTGATTGAAGAAGACCAAGATGGCGTATCTTGGTCTTATCGAGCCACTATTTATACACATACGAGGACGCTTTAAAGCTCCTCCCGAATCCGTACAACTAGTAGCGTACGTAGCTCGAACCCTACTATCGCTATCCTAGGAATGACTCATGCCACATCGGCATGTGATACTTCTACTACGCTGACTGATACGACTTGTCCATGACACATTACAGCTTACTACGAGGTCATCACCATAAGTAAGTGTCCACTTCACGTTCTGTGACATCACCCCCTTTTCAGCTGCGACGACCCCGGCGCCGGATAGGTCCAATACCTCCTAACCATCCTGCCTGAACCAACTCCACCCAATTGTGAATATCCGCCATCTCCAGTCGGAACTTGCTGCGAGCGAGTTCACCTTGAACACCTCCTAGCGCTTGGGCTAAGGCATGGAGGCGCTGTTCAAGTCGCTCAGCCTCGTGTCGATAGGCGCGGTAACGGTACAACTCAGCTTTAAGCCCTACATCATGTAGGGCGTTGACAGCGGTGTCCAACTGGTGTTGATTGGCGTGGCCTCGAACAAGTGCGAACGTCTCTTCGACGGAGTAGTGCAGTTTGCCGACCTCCCGAACTTGAGGTTCGGCGTAGAGGGGCTTTGAAAAGGTCTTGTCACTGTCCGAGGCGAGGGCGAGGACGATGGGGTTGGGATTCATGATGACTTGGATGTAAGGTGCTTGAGTGGTGACCCCCTGAGAGTCGGTGATGGGAAAATGGACGAACTTCTCCCCACGGTTGTGCTCGTATCCGTGGGGTGCGAAGCGAGAGTCGGTGAGCCGGCGGTTAAGCACAGTGAGATGGTGGGAGACTGGGGTGTCGTCGTGAATGATATTGCCCCGGTAAAGGGGGCGGCCCACTGTGTCTAGGGTGTATGGCGTTTCTCTCAGGTTGTCAGAGTCGGTAGTCGTGATGATGGAGGGGTGCTCAGCTGGATACCACTCCTTCAACTCCCGCTCCGGTTGCTCCTGCACCGCGCGTGCATCATCTCGTCGAAGAGTCTCCTCTTCGCGAGGATCCTCGTTCTCCTTGTCGCTGCTATCGAGAGCTGTTCCAGCTTCCACCGCTCCGCTTCGAATCTCCACTCCTCCCATCGCCGCGTCGCCACGTTCTTCTTCCGCTTCGACCCGGTACTCGACTCGTACTGGGAGAGGTCCAGGAGAGGCAGACTCACTGTCTCTGAGAGCTGTACGAAGCCAACGCACTTGGGCCTCAGTGTAGGGGACGGTGTTGAGCCACTGGCCGTCGACGCTGAGCAGCCAGTAGGTTTCGGGAGT
Source organism: Lactarius deliciosus (assembly GCA_021525775.1). Taxonomy (NCBI): domain Eukaryota; kingdom Fungi; phylum Basidiomycota; class Agaricomycetes; order Russulales; family Russulaceae; genus Lactarius; species Lactarius deliciosus. The sequence continues at coordinate 10,969 of JAKELK010000254.1, forward strand.
GTTGGGGTTGTTGATGTCTTCGACTGGGGTGATATTGGTGAGGGCGGCGTTGAGCTCTTGATAGGTGAGCGACTCCCCGAGAAAGGGAGCGATAACGGTGGAAGGGGAGGAAGTGGGAAGAGACATTGTTGTTTGAGTGAGGAATCCAGTGTGAGGGGATGGGGAATACTTAGCGTTGTCGGTCTCGCTTATATGTGCTTTGTTGGCCATCGAACTCCGCTCGTACTCCGCTATCGCTTCATCAGCAAAGACGTCATCTTTGTTGACCCACTGATTCTCCGAGTCAGGGTAGCCCTTCCATTTCACAAGGTATTGGAGTTTCTTGCTTCTGCCGAACCGCCGAGAGTCTAGAACTCGTTCAATTTCGTATTCCTCTTCGCCGTCTACTAGATCCGGTGGTGGGTGCTGGAAGTTTTCTCTGTGTAAGGGTGTTTCGCGATAAGGCGTGAGTAAATCAATGTGGAACACGGGGTGAATACTCCACTGTGTGGGAAGTTTGAGTTGGTAGTTGACCGGTGACAGTACACATGTGACTTTGAAGGGTCCATGCCGGCGTGCCGCGAGTTTTGCCGTTGGCTGGTTGGTTTGGAGGTGACGTCCTTCCAGCCACACCTGATCTCCTATCTGGTATTTGGGCGTATCTCGGTGTTTGACCCACAAGGATTGGGCTTTTCGGATAAGCTCCTGAGCTTCTTTCCGTGCTTCTCGGAATTGTTGGAGCCGCGTGAGTACCTGGGGAATGGGGGATGGTTTATCGATCCAATCAGCGCTTGGGTCGTATCCCATCATGAGCGAGAATGGAGACTTCCTTGTTGCCTCGTGTGGCCAGCTGTTGTGCACAAACTCTGCCATTGGTAGAAAGTGCACCCAGTTATCTTGACGCTCGTTAGCCCAGAACCGCAGATACTGTTCCAGCCATTGATTGGTGCGCTCCGATTGTCCATCCGTCCGGGGGTGGTAAGCGGTGGAAATGTTCTGATAGATCCATAAGATCTGGCACAACTCGCGGGTGAATTTGGATGCGAAACGTGGATCTCGATCACTGATGATTTTTGCTGGTAGTCCGAATCTCCGAAACACGTGTGTAACATACAGGGCTGCGGTTTCTTCCACCGTTATCTCTTCGACACAGGGGATGAAGATGGACGCTTTGGTGCAGTCGTGATCAGCTATTGTGAGGATTGAATCATGCCCTTGGGATGTGGGTAGTTTAGTGATGAAGTCGAGGGCTATAACTTCAGAGGGCTTAGCGTCGGTTATGGGTGTGATGGGGACCAGCGATGCCCTTGTGGGTCGGTTATTGACTTTGTGGCGTTGGCATTCCGCGCATCCTTGGACGTACTCGGTTACGTGTTTCAACAGATGCGGCCACCAGTGAGTTCGTTCGATGATTCGAGTTGTGCGTTTGATTCCTGGGTGGCCGTATACTGGGGGGTTATGATGGTTAGCGATGATGGTACGTATGGTGTCCTGACTTCCAGTGATTACTCGTGCTCCTTGTCGATACCAAACTCCGTTGACCTTCTTAAGTTTGTAAGGGTCGACCCACGGACGTAGAATGTCTTCATCTTGTTTGAGTGTTTCTGGGGTTTGAGTCGTTAGGTTTCAGATAAAGACTTCTTCGGGTAACACGGTGACTCCTTCGTTGTCATTCTCTCCTCGGTCGTAGTCGGGTCGCCTGGACAGGGCGTCCGCACGTCCGTTGTTAGTCCCTTTGATGTGGTGGATCTCGAAGTCGTATTCCATGAGCTCTAGGACTTCTCGAGCTACGCGGCGACTTATCTTTTGGGGGGATTTCCAGTGTGTAAGATTGAGGTGGTCCGAGAATATTTTGATCTTGTATGGGGATCCCGCTAGGAATGACCTCCAGTGCCGTAGTGCTTTGACGATAGCCAGGAGTTCTAGGTCGTAGATGTCGTAGTTACGTTCTGCTTCATTCAGGGTGGCTGAGAAGTATCCGATGGGGTGTCGTTTCCCGTCTTTCTTCTTCTGCAGGAGTACCGCTCCTACTGCATATCCGGACGCATCTACTTCAAGTTCGAACTGATCCGTCAGGTTCAGATGTGCGAGTACCGGTTCGCTGGTGACGAGATCTTTGAGGGTTTGAAAGGCTGTCTCTTCGTCCTTGCCCCACGTCCACTTGGTGTCTTTGCGCGTAAGTTTGTTAAGGGCTCGCGCGTAGGTTGCAAAACTGCGAATGAAGAGGCGGTAAAAATTGCAGAAGCCTAGGAAGGAGCGTACGTCGTGTACCTTCATAGGGCGGGGCCAGTCACGTATGCCTGAAATGTTTACGGGGTCCATACGAGTTACCCCCTTTTCAAGGATTACCCCCAGGTAATCCATTCGCGGTTGGTGGAAGAGGCATTTCTCGGGTTTGAAGTACAGATCATGATCGAGAGCTACTTGAAGTACTGTGCTGACCGCCTCGACGTGGGCTTGTAGACCTGCTCCTTCCATGGTAGCAATGCCGATGTCGTCCTGGGACGATCGATGCCCGCCAGGGCATCTACCGTGGACTATGTCCGAGCGAGGGGCGATCAGGCCGTCCACCGGCTTAGTGCAGCCGTCAGCCGCCCGTCTCCGAAGATAGGGGCCTGGAACAGTCAGACCAGGGGCCAGTAAGGATAAAGCGGGAGGTAGCGGTTTCGAACCTGCGAAAGTTCTCGTCAGGGGGCTACCGCTACCCCGACCGCTACACCATCTGATTACACTTAGAGTACTACCAGTCTTATGACCTATCAAGGGAGTTGGCACGTGTGACAGCAACCCCGGCGGCCGGCGTATAAGCCGCATCTCAGCCACCAGTGGCGTCACGGCACGGCGCGACCCTTAATAGACTGGTTGCGCAAGGGGAAACGACGAGTGGGGAGGGAGGGCTTACTTCTCGCTCGGCAATGGCCAGCCTAGGCTCCCACAGGACGTAGTGGCAGCATATACCCTTTCAGGGTCAAGCTGCACTTCTCGGTACTCATATGCTCCCCACGGTAGGGTCCGCTACCGTGGGACCCCTCGGACGGCATCCCGAAGATCCGAGCGTACCGGCATAGTATATAGACTCTGATAATGGTCCCGCGTGACTGGTAGTAGAGGATGGTGTCTCCTAGAATGTCGTTCATCATGTTTTGGAATGTCGCCGGCGAGTTGGTGAGTCCGAAATACATGATGAGGGGTTCGAAGAGGCCGTATTTGGTTTTGAACGCGGCTTTGGGTTCGTCGCCTTCTTTGACTCGTATGTTGTTATACCCCCATCGTACGTCGAGTTTGGTGTAGATATGTCCGTTTCCCAGGTCGTTAATAAGCTCTGCCATGAGCGGTAGTGGGTATTGGTTACGCACGGTACATGCGTTGATCCTTCAGTAGTCCTGTACGGGTTGCAGTTTGCCGTCTTTCTTTTTGATGAAGAAGAAAGATGATGCGTATGGTGATTTTGAAGGTCGTATATAACCCATTTGGAGTTGTTCATCGAGCCATTTGCAGAGCTGTTGGTCTTCATCCTGCGACATGGGGTAGACTTTGCAGTCGATGCTTGCCAGAGTGCCTGGTTTGAAGTCTATGGCGTGGTCCCATGGTCGTGAAGGTGGGAATTGATGGGATGCCTCCTCACTGAATATTTTTGCGAAGCGTTGGTATGGCTCGGGTATAACGGCCGCAACAGTGTTTTGGTTAGCGGCAATAGCTAGTTCCGTTGCTGTGGTACGTATCTGGCATTCCTCTTCAAGCTTTTGGACGATTTCCTCCCTTTCTTGTTGGGTGACTGCGCTTGCTATCGTAGTCTGTAGTTCCGTAGGGTTAATTGACCGGAGTACTACGGGGAGCATGTCTTCATGAATGGTAGCGTGAGTCCAACTGATAGTTGGTTCGTAGGTGGCAAGCCAGGGATATCCAAGGACTAATTCTTCGTTTCCGATGTCCGTGACCAAGAACCTCATGACTTTATTAGTTCCTTTGGTCTGGACGTCTAAATCGACGAAGTGAGTGATAGACCCAGCTTTGTTTTCCGTGTTATCTATGTTCCATATTTTCTTAGGTCGCTCTAGGGCCTGCAGCCCGAGGCCCATGCGTTTGGTGAACGCAGGTCTTATGAAGTTATCGGTGGCGCCTGAATCGACGAGCCCTTTTATGTCGGCCATGGAGTAACTGGTGCGAATCGAGACTGGAATTCGAAGCGAACAGTAGCGAGTCATGATTACAGAGTTACAATTAACTGCCCTCACCCAGGCCGATGGGTTTAGGCGTCCTGAAAACCCTCCTGGGTCCATAGGTCCTTGAATATGAGGTCTTTAACCTTGTCACTAGCCCCTCGTATGGTATCCATCCATCCTTTGGCTTGTTCTTCGGCCGTGGCTTCCACGCGTCTTACGATCGTGGGTTCCTGACTGTAGTAGTCGGTTTCCACACTACGACTGGTACTTGCGCGGGGTTGATACTGTTGCCTTTGTTTCCTGGGCCGTGTGCAGTCTCGTGAGAAGTGGCCTGGATTGTTACAGTTGTAGCAAATGACTTCCCTCATGTCTCTACGTTGTCCTCCTCCTCTGGCCTGTCCAGGTCCTCCCCTTGGTGGGAATGGCGGAGTTGGGTTGTACGGTGCTCGGTTGGGGTCCCCGACCATAGCGAGTCTGGCTCGAGTTCGGTCCGCGGTCGTATCCATTGCATTTGGATCGTGTCGTTGAGGTGCGTAGCGCGGTGGGGCCCAGGGTGGGGTGTATCCTCTCTGTTGGTTTGGACGTGTTGGTGGTGGTCCTCGGGATGGTGTGTTTGTGAGGTTAAGCCTCGCGTGTAGGTGGATGTACTGCTTCTGCCAACGCATGGCTGCTTCCTTCCACTCGTTAAATGTCTGAGGGTCGTCTAATTCGTAGATTTTGGTGAAAAGCGCCTTGGGCAGCCCCGCGGTGAAGCGATCCAGAGTTTGGCGGTCGTTGAGGCGGTAATCAGCCTTCCGTGCTAGCTGCTCAAAGTTGGTGACGTACGAGTCAATGTTGTCTCCGATCATTTTAAATCCTTTGGCTAGCGTGGCTTGTGCTTGCTCTTGTTCGAGTACATTCGAGAATCGATCCGAGAAGCCCACGGTGAGGGTGTCCCATAGGAATGGGTCATATCGATCCCTGCCTAGATGTAGTTCATTGTTGAGCCACTGGAGGAATCCTAGGGTCCAGTTTGCCACTCGTGGGCCTTTGACAAATCCGAGGAAGAGTAGGCACCTCTGATAGACGTTGAGCATGATTGGTGCCTCTGCGTTTTGTCCCCAGTAAATGTGCCATTGCGTGAGGAACGATTCGTACTCATCTCGGTTGCCGTCGAAGATGCTGGGGATTTCTCCAGCAAGTCTTTCCGCTCCGTGGGGCGGTCCCAGAGGGGGTCCTCCTGCCAGTCCTCCTGGCGGTGGTGGGGGTCCTCCTCCAAATGGATGGCCTCCGCCTCCTCCAAATTGTGGGTGTCTTTCACCTCCGCCTCCTCTTGGCGGGTCTGGCAGTCCTTGGCCAAAGTTGCCGCCGGGTCTCCTGGGTGGTGCGGCCCCTCCTGCTCCGGGAGGTGGATCTGGCATGTCAGGACCTACTGCTCAAAAGATGGCGGCGTCATCTGCCGTCATGCGATGTCCCGTTGTAGGGTTAATGGGTAGCAAATATGCTTCGGCTTCTTCGGTGATTCGTCGCACTTCTTCTTGTGCTTGTTCCTCTTGTGTCATAGTCGCAGTCGCCATTGCTGCCGGGGAGTGTATGTGGATTGTTTCTGGTTCGTTTATGTGGAGAGACTCAGCTGTTTGGACCACTTCTTCGATTTCTGACTCATTATCTTCGTTGGTCGTTCCCCCTTCTTCGCTTGTTTCTGAGGGTGCGGGGGTTCTGGGTTCGGATGTGCTAGGTTCCTCTTCAGGTTGCCCGTCAATGCGCCCCCACTGTTCTCGTGTGGGTAATCCTCTTGCGTTGATATCGCAGTTGTAGTTCCTTCCTGCAGGTCATACTGCGTCGAATCCATTGTCTATGGGGTTCCACGTAATCTCCACCCAACACAAGTTGTCGAAGTTGAACTCAACTGGTCTATATCGGGTAGGTCCCGATGCAAAATCTACAAAGTATCCTGTTTCTCCTCGGTATTCTCTCCACCTGGCTGCTCCAAGGAATTGGGTTGGTACGTTGCGGTCCCCCCTATGTTCGAGGGAGTACGTTTGAAAGTTTCTCCACTGGTCTCGAGTTGTGAACGCCACGGTGAGGATCTTGGTCTTAATGTTACGCCGCCACAGGCGTTAGTCCAACTTGGACGACGAAAGGGCGTTCACGACTTAGTGAGTATTCTATCTTCAAGTCACGTGACTTTGAGTACACGTACACGGCGCTTATGAGGGCACGTGACGTAGCCTGACTAAGCACTAGGACGTCTAAGTCACTAGGCGATTGATAAAGACGACTTGCTCGGAGGAGACAAGCGAGAGCACGTGTGAAGGAGAAGAGGAGGAAGTGGTGATTGAAGAAGACCAAGATGGCATATCTTGGTCTTATCGAGCCACTATTTATACACATACGAGGACACTTTAAAGCTCCTCCCGAATCCGTATGACTAGTAGCGTAAGTAGCTCGAACCCTACTATCGCTATCCTAGGAATGACTCATGCCACATCGGCATGTGATACTTCTACTACGCTGACTGATACGACTTGTCCATGACACATTACAGCTTACTACGAGGTCATCACCATAAGTAAGTGTCCACTTCACGTTCCGTGACACGCAAGCTCATCCAGACCCTTCTGGACCAGCTCTAGGCAGGTCACGTGCCAGATCACGTGACGGCCAGCTCTCGTTCCTCTAAGTTGATGGGAAACTCACCTCGATGTGTCTCCAAGCGTCATAATGCTCCTGAGTCATAGACCCAAACACGCGGACATCGTCCTCTTGAAGGAACTCCTCGGGCATCTCAGGCATAAATGCAACAGCTTGGATTCTAATGGCTCAGACCCCAACAAACTGGAATCGTCAGAGTGGTGTGACGACAGGGATGATATACTGGAGCTCAAAGAGCTCGGAGAGTGTGGGTACGGGGTGGCATCAATGGGATGGCAATGACCCCCGGACTTGCTTTGCCGGTCACCATGGGGGGAATGGTCGTGAACGCCTTAGTTGTCATGTTGCCTGTCGTTCTCTACGCCATGTAGGTATTGAAGGAGCCAGCTGATATCATCCGTGATAATGACACTCAGACCCTCGGACGGTGGCCTTTCCGATCATGCCCGTTCGAATGGAGCTTGTTCAGTGGGTGCCAGGTCAGTAGATCAGAATGGGCGGATGGAGTACTACCATGAGGGCTACTCATGCTAACACTCACAGAAGCAGTTGGTGTCGACAACAATGAATGTCACGCTCGTCGAGAGCGTCGGTTGATAAATTTGGTAAGCGGTTCTTGTCTCCTCCGCTAGCAGGAGGTCCTTGCTAAGATGCCGGCCTTAGCGTCGCCTTTATCGAATTCGCTTCAGGAGTGCGAGCAGAAACTGAGATGGGAATACTCTGATACAGACAGGTGAGTAGACTTAGGGTCTACTCGCCATATCGCGTCGTGCTTAAATACAGGAAGGCTTTTGCAGAGGCGACATCACCTTGCGAGGCCCTATAGGTAATGGGTTGCTACGAGATCGGGGATGCGTAAGGTGGATAGAGACGATCAGCGTGTCGAGAGGCAACGGGGCCAGCCCATGGTAGTATAGTAACTGTAATGACTGTTGTAAAGTAGACATTCGGAAATGAGAGTCGTACGGTCGCGACGGATATGAGAAATGAGAAATTATCGTGAGCCAGTCGAAGTGGGCGTGACATCACCCCCTGCTTGACCGGCGCTGCCCTCAGCGTCGTCAGTCCCGCGGCCCCTCCTGTCTCGCAGCTCGGGGGTGGACGCGTGTGATGATGCGAACGGGGCACGAAGCCCGGGCTCGTTGCATCGGGGCGGGGGTGTGTCAAGGTTTCCAGACCTTCTGTACCGCCTTCGCTGCTCGAAGTCGGGCTCGTGCGACCTCAGCCTCCGACTGGTGCGCCAGCACTCGCCGTCGATACTCCTCGATCCTCTTCCTGCAATACCGTTCCTCTTGCCGCTGCAGTCGGTAGCGATCGAAGTCGGCCTTGATCCCGAGGCTTTCGAGGGTGAGTAATCGAGGTAGGAGGGGGTCGCGTCTCGAGTCCGCAGGGCACAGGGCTTCTTCGAAATCCCGCGGCCACCTGTCGGGGCATCCGGGTCGCGGTTGCGCGTATAGGTCCAGACGTGTAGGGGTCTCTCCAGGTTCATCGACGGCCAGGAGGTGGGGAACAGTAGTATGCACGACCCGCACGTATCGTGGCACGTGCGGGTCTGGGCGTTGATTGGTCGTGAGGACGAGCTCGGGGAAGCGTACGAGCAGCTCCGTCGTGACGACTTGGAAGCCCGCCGGGGGCGTTCTTGCGGCCAGGGAGTAGACTGGGAGGTCGGTCGGTCCGCGATGATGGGTATACGGAGGGGGTGAGGATGGACTAAGCGTTAGGTCGACGACCGTGTTGATTGGCGGTAGGCGGGGCACGGTGTCGACCGGAGACAGGGGGCTCAGAGGAGGCATGGAGTCAGTCGAGGAAGGGCGAGGGCTGCGGAGAGTGCCAGACATCTCAGAGAGTTCGCGGGGGTTGTTGAATGTCGGTTCGTCGACGAGCTGAACCCGCTTTATCTGGGGGGCTCCTCGGGCGTCTGTTCGTCTGATCGCCACGGGATGCCGCCTGTAGAACTCGTCAACGCGTTCGGGTGCGTGCACGTCAGTGTGATCTTCCCAGGAATTCTCAGAAGACGGATAGCCGAGCCATTTGACAAGATATTGCAAGGTGCGTTTACGTCCAAACCGCCTCGCGTCCAGAATGCGTTCGACCTCATATTCCTCTTGCCCTTCCACCAGGTCCGGGGGTGGTCTGGTGTAGTTCGCACCGTGGGCGTCCGTCTCTTGGTAGGGCGTCAGGGTGTCGACGTGAAAGACATCGTGAATTTTCCATGGTGTCGGGAGGGTTAGCTGATACGCGACTGGGGAAACTTTCCTTTTAATCGTAAATGGGCCGTGTCGTCGCGGGGCAAACTTCCGGGTCTGGTAGTTGGCGGGTATATTCGTTGCTTCCAACCAGACCTTGTCTCCTTCGTTGAAGCGTTGCGGGACTTTTTCCGGGTCGAACGGTCGAGCGTTGAGGATCTGTTGGGCCTTTGCTCGGCCTTCTCTTAGTTTCTCGAGTCGCTTGTCTACCGCGGGTGTGTTAGTGGGATCGTCATCGATCACCGCGGGCATGTCCACCCCGAAGAGGAGTTGATGCGGGCTGAGTTTGATCGTGTCGTGGGGCCAGGTGTTGTGTGCGTATTCGGCGATCGGGATGTAGTTCGTCCACTGTTCCGGCTCTTCGGCTACCCAGTTTCTCAAGTATTGCTCTACCCATTGATTGAGTCGCTCCGTTTGTCCGTCTGTGCGTGGGTGAAACGCGGTACTGATATTCTGTCGGGCGTGGACGAGTCGGCATACCTCTCGTGCGAATCGGGACGTAAAACGGGGGTCCCTATCGGAAATGACACGTCGGGGAATCCCGAACCATGGGAAAAGATATCTGAACCAGAGTGTCGCAACGCCCTCAGCCGTGATCGTGGTTTCGCACGGAATGAACCTTGCGGCCTTTGAACATCCTTGGTCAACGACGGTGAGGATCGCGTTTTTCCCGTTCGATCTTGGCAAGTCCGTGATGAGATCGAGGGATATCGATCGAAAAGGTCCTTCTTCGGTTGGCACGTCGAATCGGTACAACGGGGCGTGCTTTTTCCTTAACCGTGGTTTGTTTTGCTGACATAGGGCGCAACCGGCAACGTATTCGAACACGAACTTACGCAGGCCGGGACCCTCGCATTCCTTGTTGATCAGCCTCCAGGTGTTGAGCTGTCCGGGGTGTCCTGCGAGTGGGTGATCGTGGAACCGTTGCAGGATGGTACGCTGGAGGCCTGGGTCGTTGGGTATGTGCGTCTTGTTCGACGTTCGTGTTGCGCTGATGAACATTCCCGCGGGCAGCAGGACGACGTTGTCGTTTCCATCGTTGCCTTGGGCGTAATCCGGTCTTCGCGACAGTTGGTCGGCAACCACGTTCGCGTGCCCTGGGACGTGTCGTATGACCAGGTCGTAGTCTGCCAGCTCCAGGTGCCATCGCGCTTGGCGGGTATTGACGTGTTGCGGTTGCTGGAAATACTCGAGGCTTCGATGGTCGGTATGGACTTCGGTCGTATGCGGGGCTCCGAGTAGGTGATGTCGCCACGTCCTTAGAGCTCTGATCACCGCGTATAATTCTCGGTCGTATACGCTCCAGTTACGCTCCGCCCCGGTGAGTGTGTGGGACATGAAGGCGACCGGGTGGAGGCGTCCGTCCTCGTCTCGTTGGCTCAACGTCGCTCCGATGGCGTATCCTGATGCGTCGGTCTGGACGACGAAAGGTCTGGTATGATCTGCTTGGACGAGTACGGGCTGCTCGGTCACCGCCTTCTTGAGGGCTTCGAAGGCTTTCTGACATTCTTCGGTCCAGTCCCATGGATGGGTCTTGCTGGTGAGTCGGTTAAGTGGTCTGGCTAGCTTCCCAAAGTCCTTGATGAATTTTCGGTAGAAGTTGCAGACCCCGAGGAAGCCTCGGACTTCTTTGACGCGGCGTGGTGTCGGCCACTTGGCAATCCCGTCGATTTTGACGGGGTCCATTCGGATCCTCCCCGGCTCAAGGATCATTCCGAGGTACTCGATCCTTCACTGTTCAAAGTGGCACTTCGTCGGGTCTAGGTACAGGTCGTGTTCTGCCAGTCGTTCCAGTACGCGGTGGACGTACTGTTGGTGTTGCGCGACGTCGTCACCGGTGGTTATAAGTAAGTCGTCCATGTAGATCGTCAGCCACCCTTCGTTGATCTCGTCTCGGAATATCGAGTTCATCATCGCTTGGAATGTCGCAGGTGAGTTCGTAAGTCCGAAATACATTACCCGTGGTTCAAACAGGCCGCGATTGGTCTTGAAGGCCGCCTTCCACGTGTCTTCGTCTCGGACTCGCACATTATTGTACCCCCAGCGTACGTCGAATTTCGTGAACAGCGTAGCGTCCTTTACGCGGTCGATTAGTTCTGAAATCAAGGGTAAGGGGTACCGATTTTTTATGGTCCACTTATTGAGCTGTCGGTAGTCCTGCACCGGTCGCAGCTTCCCGTTCTTTTTCTTGACGAAGAAGAAGGGACTTGCGTAGGGGGACTTACTCGGTTTGATGTACCCTTTGCTCAGGTGGTCGTCGAGGAATTTTTGCAAGGCTTCCTGTTCGCTGGGTCCTAGCGGGTACGTCTTACAGTCCAGCGTCGCGGGCGCATCTGGCTTTAGTTCGATTGCGTGGTCCCACTCTCGTTTATCAGGGAATCGCCTTGCTGTATCTTCGCGGAAGATTTTTTCGTGGCGGTGGTAGTGTGCGGGTACGCGTTGTCGCCAGGGTATTTCTGGTTCGTCCTTCTGTGCTCGTTCGGCCCACTGCTGCGCCTGAGTAATCTTTCGTAGTTGCATCCAACCTTTTACTTCTTTCCCGTGTTGCCAGACGCGTCGTATTTCTTCTCTTTTTTCGTCCGTTCGAAGGTCAGCTCCCGGGGTTCTCAGCTCGACTTGTTCTTTGACGGTGCCTTCTGTCCAGTCGATCGTGGGGTTTCCCGCCGCTAGCCATGGGTATCCTAGGAGGAGGTTGTCTTCTCCGATATCGGCTACGTAGAACCGAAGGACGTCTCTTTTTTCCCTGGTTCTTACTTCGAGGTCTGTGTATTCCGTGATTTGTCCTCCCTTGTTGTACGTGTCGTCGGCATTGCGGAGATATCTTGGTTTTGCTAATCGGCTCGTCCCTAGTCGGTGTATGCGGATGAAGTGACTCGAGGCGAAGTTTTCGGTGGCCCCGCAGTCGATGAAGGCTCGTACGTCAGTCTTTTTGTGTGCGGTGTTCAAGGATACTCGAATTCTAATCGCGTTTATCCTAGGTACAAAAACCTCTCGCACAAATGCTGCCCGAACTTCGACCGGTAAGTTCAGGCGTCGGAAAAATCCTGTCCCGCTACGTCTTCAAAGACTTCGTCTTGTTCTTCGGCACTCATCGATCGGAGCGCAGCCGCCAGTTCTTTTCTCGTCCATTGTTTTGGTTTCTCGGCTTTTGTTGGTGCGTCATCTGCCTCCATCCTAGCGTCCGCTTCCGTTCTGACCGTGCGTGCCTTGGCTGACTCGTCGTTTCGACGAGGTGTTTGTCGACTCGATTCGCCGTTCGTTCGTTCTGGGCACCTTCGACTGAAGTGGCCCTGTTTTCCGCAACCCCAGCAGCGTCCTTCTCGTCGAAGTTTTTCCTTTTCTTCTTCGGTTCTAGAGGCGCGTATTCGGTCGACGTCCATGGCGTCGGGGTCGCGTTTCGGTCCTTGCGTGGCGCGGTTGTTGTTGAACTGTCCTTTTTGGTCCCTGCGCGTCTTGAAGAAGTCTCTTTTCCACCCTCTGCGTTCTCCTGTAACGGCTTGTATGTTGAGCCAAATTCTGTGTTGTTCTTGGGCGGCCGTGACCCATTCTCGGTACGTTTCCGGCCTGTGGTACTTCATTGCGTCGATCATGAGGCTGACTGGTAGCCCATTCGCGAAGAGTCTGTGGACCGCTCTGTCGTTTAGGTCGTAATCTGCGCGTGTGACGAGTGCTTCGAATGTTGCTATGTAGTCGCCGAGGGCGCCGTCCTTCATCTTCAAGTTTCGCAGGTCGTTTTCGGCTCTTGTTTGTTCGGCTGTGTCGGTGAACGCTGTCTCGAATCGGTCGACGAAGATCCTCCAAACGTGATTTCGATTGACGAGGATTCGACCGTCGTCGATTCTCCTGAGCCAGTCGACTTGTTGCCTAACCCAGTCGTAGACCTTTTCTCCTCGGCAGAAGGTGAGCATGAGTCCCGCGCGTGCCACTTGGTCTCTCATTTTGGGGTGTTGGTTGTTGATTAGGCAGTACAGTTCCACGGCTTCTTTCCAGGCTCTCGCTTTGGCTCGTGTCCCGTCAAAAACTTCGGGGGCGTTTCCTTCAAGTTTCGAGTCCGCGCGTGGTCCTTGTCCCGGGTTTCCTATTGGTGGTCCTCCACCGCCTCCTGGTGGTCCGCCGCCTCCTCCTGGTGGTCCGCCGCCGCCTCTCGGAGGTCCGCCGCCGCCTCCTGGTGGTCCATTGCCGCTTCCTGGCTGTCCGCCGCTTGGTTGCCCTCCGTTCGGTATATTCCTGCCTGGTGGTGCGTTCCCAGAGGATCCGTCTGTTTGTTTCAGGAATGCGTGGTTGGCTTGACCACTGCTTTGCGTCGTTTGTGTAAATGTCTGCGTCGCCATTGTGTACTGTTTACTCGTTTCTTCGTCTAGGTCTTCTTCTGCTTCCTCGTCTGGTTCTTCTGGGTATTCCGCGATGTCTTCGGCGACTTCTTCTGCGGCGTGATAGAGTTCTTCCAGGTTTTGGGTGGTGAATGTCGTTCTCTCGTCTTCTTTGTTTCTGTTGAGCTTATATTTTCGATTGGGCAGGGCGTACGCTTCGAGTTTCCTTGTCTCCTCGTTGAACCTTGTCTTGACCCACCAGCCGTCGTAGAAGTCGACTGCGATCTTGAATTTCTCGGTTATGAACCAGTATCCCGTCCACGGTACGGGGTATTCTCCTAGGATGAAAAACTTGACTCCTGTTGGGAGGGATGTCACGGTATCCCTCGTCCTCTGTTCGATCACGAACGGAAACTGAAACAGCTCCAGTGTTGTAAGTCTACTCAGGTGTCACGCTCGTCGAGAGCGTCGGTTGATAAATTTGGTAAGCGGTTCTTGTCTCCTCCGCTAGCAGGAGGTCCTTGCTAAGATGCCGGCCTTAGCGTCGCCTTTATCGAATTCGCTTCAGGAGTGCGAGCAGAAACTGAGATGGGAATACTCTGATACAGACAGGTGAGTAGACTTAGGGTCTACTCGCCATATCGCGTCGTGCTTAAATACAGGAAGGCTTTTGCAGAGGCGACATCACCTTGCGAGGCCCTATAGGTAATGGGTTGCTACGAGATCGGGGATGCGTAAGGTGGATAGAGACGATCAGCGTGTCGAGAGGCAACGGGGCCAGCCCATGGTAGTATAGTAACTGTAATGACTGTTGTAAAGTAGACATTCGGAAATGAGAGTCGTACGGTCGCGACGGATATGAGAAATGAGAAATTATCGTGAGCCAGTCGAAGTGGGCGTGACAATGAAGGTGTCCTCGGAATAGGAATGTTCGCCAATGAGATCTGTGAAGTTGAGTGAGCGTCATCCAATACCACTTGATCAAAACTTACCAGTCTCGTGTGTGTCGACAAGAAGGATGGTTCTGTTGAAACATCCTCCAAGGTGGGCTCCTCAAAAAGAGTCCGATTGTCTAAGGTATCTGACCCAAAAGAGATGGAAGACGCCGTCGAGACCGAAGACGGAGTCCTAGTCAACGCGACCTGGGACCGTTGTGGGGTCAGTATGGGTGTTGAAACAGTCGTAGAATATGGTGCTCGAAGGGAAGGAGAGGGGACGGTTGGAGACTCGGTGACATGGATGGTGTTGCCGATGCAGAGACTTAGTCTGTAGGCGATGGTGGCGACTCAGCCGAAGCAGAGACTGATATTGATACCATAGGCGTGAGAGAAGGCGAGGATGTGACGAGTAAGTAATCAGCGGTGACTCGCTCGACTGGCTTTCATTGATGATACTCAGCCGGCTTGGTTCCTGAGAAGCGTATGCAGAAGCCGTGAGTCGCAACAAAAATGTGTCAAAGGAAATGTCCTGACCCTCAGGGGAGGCTATAGACTGAACCGAACACTCGTAGTATCAATGATTCGTATGTATCATCCGTTTCTGGGGCCCAGAGGGATCCTCGAATCAAGACTGAGGGGCTCGAGGGCTTACAAGACGGCGCGATGAAATGGTGCTTGGCGTGGACTCAATAACCGATGATAATAACGTTGTTGTTGACAGCGACTCCGGATGGCCAATATGGAAAGGACCGGGCAAAGATGGTGGAACAGAACTAATGGACCTTGTATAAGTAGTTGCTCGCAGCGGAGTAACTGTCAGCCACTCTGACGGCAACTCGCTGGCTAGCTGGTAGCGGAATGTTTCTGGCACTACTCACGCTGGAAGAGACCGTTGGAATGGCCCCCAAGTCAAAAGGAGAGCTGACAGTGGAGACGTCGTCCGGTGAGTAGAGAGAAAATCCAGGATCGATGGAGAACTAACCTGGGGTGTGTCGCAACAGGCACAAGACCAGTACCTGGGTCTCCTCCGCAGCGGGTTGAGGGACAACTTCAATGACCCCCTCGGCAGGTTGAGGGGGAGTGACCTGGACAGCCTCTTCTACAAGCAGGTGGGGAGCAATTGGGACTGGCTGTTTGACAGGCCTGGGGATAGCCTGAACTTCCTCGTCAACGGGCCGTACGATGATTGCACAGGTTCCTCAACCAGATGAGGAGCAATGACGCGAATGACTCCTGCGAATTAGTGTGAGCCTCATTTAACACGGTTAGTGAGAACCTACTGGTCTCGAGTGTGTTGTCGAAGATGGTGCTCAAAGGAGAGGAGAGGGAATGGTCAGAGGAACGGTCGGGTGGCCGATGGAGAGACCGATATCAATGCTGCGATGATGCAGTCCCCAGAAATGCAGACACCGACATCAATACGATATGCGTAAGAAGATTCTGCCCCAGAGAGAAAAGAGAAAGAATAGTAGATGAGCGTCCCTCCAGGGAAAGGGAAAGACTCACGCTGCCTCTGCCAGTGGGCCGCCTATGTCCCCCCATCGTTTCCAATATCATCCATCGCTTTGCGGTTTCCATCGGTGTCGTTGGTGTCGTCGAGATCGGTCATATTCAGTAGACATTGTAGCATTGGTGCAGATAATCGATAATAGCCCGGATTCGGATTACAGCAAGGTACATCATGAGTTTCATTATGTAAGAAAAAAATACAATTTCAGCAATCTCGTGCCGTAGCTATCGCCAGTTTTCTGTGACCAGGTCTGACTAGATCTAACTACCAAATGACTCTGATCCGACTTGGCCGGACTTGACAAAAATTTTGACTACCGGCAGTCTCGGCTCGACCTGGATTCGACCAACGGCTGACACCTCTGGACTGCCGGTGACTAATTCCGGTTTTCCTTTTCTACTGAGCGTCACGCGTCGTCCTATTGGGCCAGTCAAATGACTTTCCTACTAACATAGGCCTGTCGCGATTCAATGACTTTTCACTGATTCCACTGTCCCGAGCTAACACTCTCCACGCCTTAGGTGCTCACAGTACTCACCTATTGCAATCTGAAGTATCAACATCTTTCCTAGGAATTCGCACCCACGCCACTGTCCGCTCCTCGTCGAGGCACCACCACTCGAAGCACGTGGCGATTTCTCCGATCTACCTTTCCTTTCCTTTGCAATATTGATACTTGTCTTTGTTCCTTTCCCCGCAAGGAATTGAAGGCAAGCCCTTGCAGGACATTCGACCCAGCTCACTCGTAGTGCTGTATGACACCGACTTACCTGGTGTTTTCCGGCTACAGGGCCTCGCAAATCCGGATCTGATAACCGCAAGACCATTTGGCAGTATCGACCTTGGAGTTGACAATCCTCCCCCGGTATGTCTGGCCTTCCCCATTCGATGACGCGCTATGCAGTCTTGGTGAAGGCCCAGCCACTTTCACTATGGTGGACGAGCTGTTGGCTACGATCAACACGCTTGCGCTACCCCAGCCGCAGAGAATGAGATGACCTGCTATCGTCCGGCTCGGCGGTGACAGATGCGCTTCAGGCACGCATCTTCGATGGGCACCTGCAGGACTTTGGTGGTTCCGTACAGTTCATCACCTGCTGCGGGTGAGCTCGTCGCCAGATATGCAGTGAGATCGTGACTCTGACCACCCCCATAACAGCCCGGTGGAGATTCCGCCCTTTGAGTGCCTAGCTCGATCCCGCCATTCTACGCCATGACCCTGTCGCTTTTCTCGGCGATGGGGCCATCCCCGCCAGCGGCTCAGCCAAAGTATCAGCCGTATATGCCCCCCCCCTCTTCGCAGTGCGTCGAACGCGGCTTGGCGTCGAGTCGGAGGCAGCTGGAGGGTCCTGCTGGCGGTCTCGCGGCTCGCGTCACCGATCCCCAGCTACCCGTCTTTGCACATGCGGGCAACCGTGTGACAGCGAGTCCTACCCTCTCCCAGCCTCCCATCATCACCATCATTGTTATATTCTAATTAACCAGCACGGTACTCCGTCTGCGTCTTATGTCCCACGCCCTGCAACCCCGACTCGTCATCTCTCTCGCCTTTCTCCATTACGTAGATGCATCCCGTCGCACCTGCTCGTCTTCTGCCCATGTCGATCTGCCTTCGTTATCTCCTCGCCCTTATATGCTTCCCCCCGACCCTTTCTTACGTCCTTTCTGTCTCCTCACTCTCCTTTCTCCTTCGCACGCACATCCACTGGTTTATCTTCTGTCTTAGATCTGGACTGTTACTGTTCCTCGCTGGTAGCGCGACGCCCAACCCGCCGCGCATGGTTATGCCCATCGATCCGCCTTTCTACTACGACTTGCTACTCATTCCCACGGAACTCCAAGCTGACCTACCGTACGCTTACTCATCCTTTTTGTTTGTGTTTCACCACCGTGTTCACATTCCCACAGCTCGTACCCCGTTGTTCCCGGCCTCGCCTAGTTGCATGTCAGGGCGAACATCTGTGGCGTCGTCGTCGTCGGGTTTACACGGACTAAACCAACCTCCCCACGCAGCGCCTAGTCTCTTTCTCGACTACCTAATCATGCATTCTTCCACCCCCTTAACGTTTACCCTGTATCATTTTGAACTGTGTTCCCCTACTGTTTGATTTTGACTTGCGCCCTCCTTCGATTACCTGCTCGCATTGATCTGTGTTCTAACCCTATCTGCGCTTGATTTATCTAGCACATTCTTGTTTTATCTTCATTATGTGCGCAAAGACAGAGGGAAAAATCGCGAAACCGAAGAAATTTACTGTATGTATCGTATTTAAGCGTCGGGCCGGATGGACCGGCAAGTTCTCGTATCAAGGACGCTGCAATGCAACGGTAAGCGAGGCGGCCTGACAGTAGACAGCTGACTTTTCCTTACGCAGGCTCATGATGTAGTACTAATACTACGTCCTTAGCGGACAATGCTCAGGCATTTCGTGAAGGTGCACAGCCTCTGACCCTAGCTGACGCGGAGTAGAGCCCAGGTTGACATTCGCGTTGGCTTTGTCGTCGTAGTGGAGTAACAAAGATGCGAGCTCCGTCCTCCCGTGGTATGATGCCAAATCTGACGGGGTTGCGTGGTTTTGGTCATGCGCGTTCACGTCCGCGCCGTGCTCCAGTAATAGCCGTGCGATATCACCACCATCTTCTTGGGAGCTATATGCGCCTCGTGACACCACGTGCAACGGGGTCTGGCCCAGGGCGTTCGTCGCGTTGGCATTTGCACCACGGTCGAGCAGCACCTGCGCGATTTCGATCTTCCCGCAATATGACGCCAAATGTAGTGGGGTTGTATTGTGCTTGTCTTGTACGTTTGCATCCGTTCCGTGCTCCAGCAATAACTGCGCGATGCCGACGCCGTCATGCCCAAAGTTATATAGGCCTTCGACCGCTAGATGCATCGGGGTCCGGCCCAGGTTGTCCTCGGAGTGGGGGATTGCACCACGGTCGAGCAGCACCTGCGCGATTTCGACCCTCCCGCGAAAGGACGCCAAATGTAGAGGCGTCGTGTTGTCCTTGTCTCGTGCGTTGACGTCCGCACCGTGCTCCAGTAACAGGTCCGTAATGTGGACACCATTAACGTGTTTTCCCTCAGCTACTAGATGTAACGGGGTCCGGCCCAACTTGCGCTTCGAGTTGGCAGTTGCGCCATGGTCGAGCAGCACCTGCGAGATTTCGACGTTCCCGAAATAAGACGCCAAATGTAGTGGGGTTGTATTTTCCTTGTCTTGTGCATTGACATCTGCGCCGTGTTCCAGTAATAGTTCTGTAATGCGGGCGGCATCGGAGTTGGAGTCATATATGCCCTCAGCCACGAGATGCAGCAGGGTTCGGCCCGGGCTAACCTCCGAGTTGGCCGCTGCACCACAGTCAAGTAGTAGCCGTATCATTTCGACCCTCCCGAGGTAGCACGCCGCATGTAATGGGGTAATATTGTCATTGTCTTGTGCGTCCAAGTCGACATCTGCGCCGTGCTCCAGTAATAGTTTTGCAATGCGGACACCATTTTGCACTGTGTAATATCTGCTTCCAGCCACAAGGTGCAACGGAGTCCGGCCCAGGTTTCCCTCCAAGTTGGCAATCGCACCATGATTGAGCAGCACCTGCACCACGTCGGCCCTTCCATAGTAGGATGCCACATGTAGTGGGGTTGTGCTGTCATTGTCTTGTGCGTTGACATCCGCGCCGTGCTCTAGTAATAATCGTGCAATGTGGACGTCGCCAAGCCAAGGGCAATACTCCCTTCCGGCCACAAGGTGCAATGGGGTCCAGCCCAGGTTATCCTCCGAGTTGGCAGTTGCGCCACGGTCGAGTAGGACCCGTACGGTTTCGACCCAACCATACAAAGATGCCAAGTGCAATGGAGTCAGGTGGTGGTGACTCTTGTTTTGTACACTCACGCCTAGTGCATTACGCTCTTGTTAAAAACTGTGTGATAGGCGACACAGTCACCTTGGATATAATATTCACCTTCTATCCCTTGGTATATTGGGGTCTCGCCCCCATTCTTCCCTGCGTTGAGGTTTGCGCCATGGTCGATCATAAATATTGCGATCTGGAACTGATCTAGATTGGACTGCGGCGTCATTTGGTTCTCGTCTTGGATATTGGGGTCCACGCCATGTTCGAGTGACCATTGTGTAACACTAACACCGCGTTCCCAGGAGCCGTATTGGCCCCGTAATACTTGTTTCATTGAAGTCTCGCCCATTTTCTTCATCGCGGTAGGATCTGCGCGAAGCTCAATAATAACTCGCATGAGCTCATGTTCCCCTACCTATTCCCAGAAGCAACGGGATATTGTTGTCTTTGTCGCATCGGTTCACCCCCACACCATGCTCCAATAATAATCGCACATGAGTAACAAAATCACACCAACCGTTAATCCGGTTTTCTATGAGTATGCACCACGGGGTTTTGTCATCGTTGTTCTTCGCATTGGCATCTGCGCCATTCTCGAGAAGAGTCCGCGTGAGCTGAGACTGATTCCGCCGCACTGCAAGATGTAACGGAGTTTGGTTGTCCTTGTCTCGTCTGTTCACCTCTGCGCCATGTTTCAATAATAACAGCGCATGATTGGGAGCATCGTTGAACGGACTGTCTGACAGTGCGTGCAACGGAGTTTGGTCGTCATTGTTCTTCGCATTGGCATCTGCGCCATTCTCGAGGAGAATCCGCGTGAGCTGAGACCGATTCCGCCGCACTGCAAGATGTAACGGAGTTTGGTTGTCCTTGTCTCGTCGGTTCACCTCTGCGTCATGCTTCAATAATAACAGCGCATGATTGGGAGCATCGTCGAACGGACTGTCTGACAGTGTGTGCAACGGAGTTTGGTCGTCGTTGTTCTTCGCATTGGCATTTGCACCGTTCTCGAGAAGAATCCGCGTGAGCTGAGACCGATTCCGCCGCACTGCAAGATGTAACGGAGTTTGGTTGTCCTTGTCTCGTCTGTTCACCTCCGCGCCATGCTTCAATAATAACAGCGCATGATTGGGAGCATCGTCGAACGGACTGTCTGACAGTGTGTGCAACGGAGTTTGGTCGTCGTTGTTCTTCGCATTGGCATCTGCACCATTCTCGAGAAGAATCCGCGTGAGCTGAGACTGATTCCGCCGCATTGCAAGATGTAACGGAGTTTGGTTGTCCTTGTCTCGTCTGTTCACCTCTGCGCCATGTTTCAATAATAACAGCGCATGATTGGGAGCATCGTTGAACGGACTGTCTGACAGTGTGTGCAACGGAGTTTGGTCGTCGTTGTTCTTCGCATTGGCATCTGCACCATTCTCGAGAAGAATCCGCGTGAGCTGAGACTGACTCCGCCCCACCGCAAGATGTAACGGAGTTTGGTTGTCCTTGTCTCGTCGGTTCAACTCCGCGCCATGCTTTAATAACAACCGTGCGAGGTTTTGAACATTGTCGTCGTCATTGTAGTACCTCCGGCGATTCGAGAGTATGTGCAACGGGGTCTTGCCATTGCTGTCGTGATAATTGACGTCTGCCTTGTGCTCGACGAGTATCCGAGCTACCTCGAGATCGCCTATCTCCTCTGCCAGATGTAGTGGATTTCTGAGAAAACTGTCTCGGGCATTGACATCCGCGCCGTGTTCGAGTAGAAATTTTACCACATCGACAAGGTTACTTTGAAATTGGAACTGTGAGAGCACTAGGAGCAGTAGGGTCTCGCCCGTCGATCCCCGAACACTGATGTCCGCACCGTGATCAAGGAGGAGCTCCACAATCTCGGCGTGGTCTTCGCTTAGTGCTGCAAGTAGCGGAAACTTGCGTCGACCACAAATGGCATTGACATATTGTGGGTGTTTGATCGCGAGGTGCTTGACCAAGTCATGGAACCCACAAAGCGTAGAATAATACAAAGGATTTGCATTTGGACCTGCTGCCGGTGGGTCCCAATAGTTATTGTCGATGTCATATGTCATGATCCACGCCGCAAAATGAGGCTTGTCGGAGTCAAAGAGTGTTTCCATCCCATCCTTCACGCGTGACGCAACGTCCTCAAATTGTGCGTGCTCGACCCAGTGTCGAGCTGCATATTCGACCAAAGGGAACGTTTCTACACACTCTTTGTCGATGTGATGGTCCAAATGGAGAAGAGATCCGAGACAGGCCTGCGTCAGGAGGGTGTGTGCGGATTCAGAACGGATGTGATAGTGAGAGAAGTCTCCAGGCGGGGATGTGAGTCGATCTGATATTAAAAACTCCTTGACGGAAAAATGTGAAAATTGGACAACCTGCCATTCGTAAAAGGGGTCGTCGATGATGGTGACCAAACTTGAGCAGGTGGACAGTACAGCCTGTGTTTGATCATCCAACCGCCAAGCCACGCGGTATTTCGGAATCCCTGCCTGGGACGCATCAAACTCGAACGCAAGCAACTCTGCAAGCTCTTCAACACGAAGCGGACGGACGGCTACCACGAGGCACTGCAGCATTCGATGTGCGTGTGCTTGGTTCGCCTGGGGTATTTGACTGAGCACGCGTAAATAGGTCTCGTCCAACGATTTGGGTAACTGGTTAAGAGTATGCCGAATACTTGCTGGGAGACAGTGCCGCAGAACCTCCAGTTGACAGAATACCCATCTAAACCTGTATGGTAAAAGATAAGGGCTCCGACCTATCACCGATAACAGGAGATGGATGCCCTTACATTCCGTCCGCTCTTTCAGACAACTCCCCGACGATCAGCTCCTTCTCATCATTCCGCCATCTCCGCATCTTCTTGTCCGAGTAAACGACATTACTCACGTAGTCGGAAATATCTTTCATTTGCCCACTTTCATCGTGAAGCGAAACCGCGCCACCAGCCAGTGGCCTGAGCACCTGTTTGATGTCATTCTCCGGGCGACTGGTAACACAAATGTGCAAGTTTGGAAGTGCGAGGCGTACAAAGCCCTCCAAAAGGCTAAGCACAACTTCTCGTGGAGTTGGCATCCCAGAAGAATCCGGACACTCATCGAGTGCGTCAATAATGATATAAATTGGCTGCTCTGTAGAGGCCAGGAGCATTTTCCGAAGACAATTAGCCAAGGCGTCTTTGCTGGGTTCTTGCGTACCCTTCCCATATGTGGAATAAATCTGGGAGATTATCTTGCAGCATGTGCTTGAGTAGGCAGAGAATTGAACGAGAAGAGAGGTGATAAAGTTGCGGAAGTCTTGCTTTTTGTCTTTGTCCCGAAAGTCAAAGTAGAAATATGCTAAGGAAGCCTGTCCGGCATCGCGCAACGACATAACGTATGTTATGATTGCGGAGCTTATGTCGTTATGAGTGTCCGTCATCAGCGACGATAGTTGGAAAATGTCGAACCAAAGGATACTCTTCCCGGACCCCGCTATACAAATCAGAGATCATCAGGTCCGGAGCGGTAAAAGATAAGAGGAGCCTACGCTTTCCATGGATCCAGAGGAGAGATCCGTTGGATGTCCAGTCCTGGAATTTGTTGCTTTGAAAAAACCACGCGGCCGTTCCCTCTTGGTGGGTCTCGCACGCAATATTGTAGTTTGTAGATGGATCCGGTGGAGAAAGCCATTTGTGGATCTTCTCTTCGATCTGTGTCCCTGGGCAGAAGATTCAGTCTCAATAGCGGACGCAATACGGGTAGGAGATGACAAACACTTGACTTCTCCTACATCACGCTTCACTTTTAGTACATCGCGCTTTACTTCCTCCATATCCTGCTGCATAACCATGTTGGCTTTACCGGCATCTAAGTAGACGAGCCTTTAGTGTGTCGTGGGTGATTAGTTGATAAGATCGCGTACCATTTTTGGCCTCAGTGACGACCTTCAGAGTCTGAGCTTCCACCATATGAGACTCCTCCCGTATCAAGTTATCAAGCCTCTTTAACGCGTCCTCGATATCTGTCCTCCCCAGTAGTTTCCTGGCAAATATTTCTGGCGAAACACGAGATTGGTAAAGTGTAAAGCGCATCTTTATGAGACAACTTACTTGCTCGTCGCCGTTTCACTTCTTTTGTCGCGATGGAGAGGATAGAGAGTAGCTCAATCACGATCTTCACGAGCACCTCCGCCATTTTCGTAGACAGTGAAATTTCAGTATAGACCTCGAGTCGCTTGAAAAAGCTCTCGATGCGCTCGAAAAGGTCGATGATGGCACCGTGACTTGCTCTGACATCCTTCGCCGCCTATAATATTCCAGCGTTAGCGAATGTAGGCCCACAAAAAGGAATAGCGAGAAACACGGACAGTGAGGAGGACACCAATCCCAGTGAATATCACCTTCGCAGGAGGGAACGCCTTCACAAGTAACGTTAGAATTCAGTTCATGATTTGGATTCATGATAAGTACCAGGCTAACGCCGTCACCAAGAGCCCCGGAGAAAGTGTAGAGTACATGGACCAATGGATCGATCCACTTCATCAACTTCTGATCGCCAGATCGCTCGAAGGCCTTGGCTTGATCTCGAAGTATGTTCAAGACACCATCGACGGACTCGCAGGTTTGCAGCTCAGCAGCGAGCCAGTGGGCTAGAAGATCATCTCCGGTCTTTTTCTGGTACTCGGCCAGAGCGGTATCGAGCATCGATTTGAAGATCGAGGATGGGGCAGCTGTTTGGGAAGACGAAGACATGGCAGTAGAGGATCGCTGTGGAGGATAGCAGACTGGCAGTAACTTGATTGCGTAGCAAGTCGAGGAAACACGAGGTCGCCTCGTGTGCCTTTTCTTTCTTAGATGGGAATATTCACACCGCCTCATGTGCCTCCTTGGACGCGCCTCAAAAGAGTAACAAAGAACAGGATCCGTTTTTACAATTGCTTCCGATTCTACAGTGTGACGAACGAACCCATTGGAAAAGGAGAGTGGATATGATAAAACAGCGGGACGAAGCAATTGGAAAGCATACGAAGGACCCGACGACCAGCAAGCGATCGTGTATCGTATCGGTAAAAAGCATCATATGGTAGCAAACCTGACCTACTATATTTCGAATCCGTCCTCTCTACTACCACACACCGAACTAGGATAAGTAATTAACACCATATACAACACAAAGCAAAAAATGAACAATTTCGGAGAGGACGAAGGAGAGAATGTTTTGACGTCAATGGGATCAGTATGAGGTAACATAATTGCGTCCGTGCCTCGCGCACACAACTGTAAAATGAGGCGAGTAAAAAAAGCCCAGCTTTCAGTCCTGTCATTCGCCGCCGATGCCAGGGTCCCCGTTCACCCGCAGCGGAGAGCGCGACATGTCAATCGCGGTGTACGCGGGCGGCAGATCGAACGGGTCCCCATCACCAGAAGTCAAGCCCGACCTCGACGAGGCGACTCTGATGCTCGCGCTCCTGGCGCGAACCACACCAGACCCGTGCGAGATATTCGTGGTCCGGATGCTCAGAGATCGGCCCACACCCGCGTGTTCGGTCGGGTCCCGGGCCGGAGCTGGTGAAGGGAATAGATCGTGCGTGTTCGCGGAGTAATTTGGTGGCAGTTTGATGGGTGAGTTGTAGTCGTGTTGCGACTCGGGGAAGGAGGAAACACTCCGAAGATGGGCGTAGGATCGTGATCGTGGTGAAGGTGGGTGAGGTGGTGTCAAAGAACCAGGCCCGGGGTCGGGTGACGCGGGACTGGAACGACTCGGCATGATGCGTAATGGGGGAATCGGCGGCCTTGCTGATAATGGGGTCGGGGGAACGGGAAGCGAACGTGAGTGTATACTCGAAGTTGGTGATGGAGGAGTACGACGAGGAGGGACAGAGACCGGGCTTATAGGCGAGGGTCGGTCCTGCAGGGAAGTGTGCGCTGAGGTAGGGAGTGGTGGTGGTTCGTCCTGTGAGACTCGTCTGTGTGACGACGTCGAAGGCGACCCACGGGTATAGGAGTATCCTTGAGAAGGCGGTAATCGTGGCAACTCGTGAGTTCTTCGATTCGGTTGCCGGGAAGAAGGCGGGGCATGAGACGCAAGCGATAACGACGAACCCGAATGCGTCGCGTATACCCCGTATATGCTGAGTGTTGCACTACCGCGTGATCATCGGTGTGGGATGACAATCGGCTTGTCGCTTGGGACGATGCCTCGCTTGCTGTGCCGCCATCATAGCTCTCCGCATGATATGAGTGGTTGTCATCCTTAGCGCAGGCTGGAATGCTCGAACGCCATCAATCGATCTCCGGAGTAGCCTCTGAAGTGTGTAGGAGGGCTGCTATGTCGGGGGTCCCAGATGAGAGGGAACTGGAAGAAGGGAGGTCGTTCGAAGATAATATTCCCAGGGACAAGTCGGAAGGACTCCCATCGTCAAGGAAAGAATCTGATGGGCTAGTGCGCGTCACGATCATCCACTCCTCACTAGTTGTTACCAGTAGCATGGCTGTCACCAGTAAAAAATGAGAGGAAGGCCGTTGTGCATGCGCTGGGGCTTGCTGGAGCCCAGGCGAAAAATATTGTTAATTGTGGAGGTGCTCGTTGCATGGCCGGCTGTAAGATGGCAACAGGGCCTTTGACGGTTTCTGTCGTGCACTACAGAGAGAGCGATATGAGGATAGATGCAGGTGTATCCTCTGATCACGTATAGCGTAATGCACCCCAGATCGCTCTCATCTCAAGGTATGTCGATGGTGGGGGATGTAAAATTTGCGATAGCTAGGACCGTGCGAGACAATCGAATCAATTATATTGTGGTAGAAGAGGGGAGGACTCGCATTGAGGGGGAGCCATAGAAACATCCCAGGTTTTCGTCCGCGGGCTTCCAATGACCCTTGCCAAATACAACCTCGACGCCAGTGAGATCCTCATTTTTATGGAATGATGATTTCTGAAGTGTGTTGACCAGCGGACGCGAGAGACATTGACGAAGCCTTTCGGATCAGACCTGCGAACTTTGGTGATATTGTTGTTGGTATCGATAACATAGAGGGGGTTTTCAGATGAACCATCGTGATCGACGAAATGACGGGGATAATAAAAGCAGAGCCATCAGCGGATTGATTGACGACTGCGAGGAAGTGGCAGGGTCTGGTGATTTGAGGCGACGAAGTACCGATGACGTCGAGGACGCGGAGGACTTTAAAGCGCCCAGCCAAGGGTGTGAAAGCCTGAAACTGTGACTTGTCTCTGTTGTTGACATGGTCGCGCGTCGTCCTAGCGTCGTCCTATTGGGCCAGTCAAATGTCATTTTCGTCGTTTCCCACTCTCCCCGCGCGCCTGCTACTCTTCAGGCCTCAGGCCTCACCTACCGCGATCTGAAATATTGATAACTTTCCTCAGCACTCTCCAGGAATTCACGCCCACGGACTGGCTACTGTCCTCTCCTCAGTCGGACGAAGCATCATCACTCGAGGCACGTGGCAATTTATCCAATCGACCTTTCTTTCTTTCCTTTGCAATAGTGATAATTGTCTTTGTTCAGCGGAATGACAGGGATTTTCCTTCTCCCCGCCAGGCATCGAGAGCAAGCCCTTGTAAGACATTCGACCCTGCTCTGCGCCGTATGGAACCGACCTACCTGGTGTTTTTTTCCGGCTCCGAGGCTCGCAAGACTGGACCTGACCGCACGGCCATCTGGCAGTATCGACTGAGAGTATGCAGTTACCCTCCCTGTATGTGTGGCCCTTCCGCATCCGACGACGCGCTGCGCAGCATCGATGAAGATCCAGGCCACTTTCGTAGCCAGCCCTACGGCGGACGAGTTGTTGGCTGTCGTCAGCGTGCTTGCGCCACCCCAGCTGCAGGAGGATGACGACCTGCTATCGTCCGGCTCAGCGGTGACAGATGCGCTCCAGGCGTTCGTCTCTGGCGAGTACCTACAGGACTTTGGTGGTTCCGTACCTCCACCCGCCGATGGTTAGCCCCCGTCGCCGGGCACGCACGATGTGTGGAGGACTCCGAGAGCGTCGTGAGCACAAGTCCGATTCGTCGTTCTACACCACGACCACGTCCTCTGTCGATGATGGAGCCATCCCCGCCGCTAGCTCAGACAAAGCATCAGCCGTACGTAGCCCCTGCGGAGGCACGAACACGGCTGGGAGGCGGGACGGGGGCAAATTGAAGGTCCCGCTGACGGTATCGCAGTTTGCGTTGCTGGTACCCAATTGCGCCTCTTCGCCCGAGCAGGTAGCTGTGTGACAGCGAGTTCAGCCCTCCATCGTCGTCGTCGTCGTCGTCGTCTCATTCGTTGGCACAGTTCTCCGCGCGCGTCTTATGCCCCTGCACCCCAGACTCCTCGTCTCTCCCGCATCATGTACATGTATACCGTCATTCGTATTATCTCGTCCTCTGCCGGTGCCGACCTGCTTCTGTCGTTATCTCCCATACCTCATGTACTTTTCCCCAGCCCCTTTTCTTTCCCCTCCTTCCTTATCTCTTTCGTACGCGCATCCACTGGTTTATCTTCCTTAAATTTGGACTGTTATTGGACCTCGCCGGTGGTGCGACGGCCCGGCTCACCGCCCGTGGCGATCATGCCATCAGTCCGTCTTTCCGGGCTACTACCTACCTTACCACAGGACTCTCGCTCACTTGTACATTCATAGTACCCCTCTCCAAGCTGACCTACCTTGCGCCCACTCACCTTTTTTGCTTGTGTCTCACCACCGTGTTCACACCCACTGCAGGTTCTCATACTTCGCTTTCCCTCGCCCGGTCCAGGGCGAATGTTTACAGCGTCGCAGTCGTTCCACCAACCTCGTTTACATGGACCTGACCCAAGTTTTTTGACCACGTATCATTCATTTCTTGAACTGTGTTCAAACCTCTACTGTTTGGCACACGCAACCAACTCTCCTCCCTCATTTCACACTATATAGTGTTCGCTCGCTCGCTCGCATGTGATGTGTGTTCTGCCCCTGGTGAAACGTTCGAAGCGATCTAACTTGGTGAGGACTCATATGACGAATCATGGAAACTTCGCTGGTGCGGCTGTCATCTCCTTTTTGTTGTGCTGTTGCGCGTGGCCCTCTATTGACATGTGGCATGTGGCTCGGCACTTGGTGCTCAACCGAGCTACAATAAGACGCTGGCCTGGTTTGCTTGACTTGAAAGCACCAAACTACCAACCAGTTCCTATTTTGGCCTGATTGACCGCGGTCCGCCGATACGGTAAGTTATGGTTGCAGTTTGTCGGTCGGTCGACTCTCATTTTTTTTCGCTGGCTGGCGCCGGTATCGTGGTACGCTCCGAATCTGAGTTCGGGTTCCCATAGCTTACTGGCTAGTCTACCGTCCGCGTTCTCATAAGCGACATGCGCCGCCACGGTTCCACGCGCCGCCACCATGTATGACTCCCCCTCTCACATCTAATATGATTATCGAAACGAACCTTGACTCGCAAGTTGGTCGCAAGTTGGCTCTGTGACCTAGCAACAATAATATAATTTTAAAGGCCATGCAGATTGGAATAACCTAAGAACGAGTGTACCGTACGTACATCAGACCAAACATACCTCCGGAAACCTGCCCAGGCTGCCCTTGATTCGTAACCTGGGCGTCCCAACCACATCAGTTTGCGTAATTTTGAAATCCCGAACGTGAGTCTCAGCTGGCTGACCAGGAGGACTGGAACGCGACAGTAAGAGGTAGGCTCGGAGATATCCGGCGTTCTCTTACCCAAGCTCCAAATATAGGGGCACCAAGACTATATGTGCTCGGGGGGACAATGCGCGTCGTGAAATTGCACGCCCTCTAACCTTGGCTGACTTGAGGTCGAGCCTTGGTCGATCTTCACATTGGTTTTATCGCCATCGCTGTCATGATGGTGGAGGAACAAAGACGCGACCTCCGTCCTCCCATAGTATGATGCCAAATCTAACGGGGTCGTGTTGCTTTGGTCTTGTGCATTCACGTCCGCGCCGTGATCCAGTAATAGCCGTGCGACGCCAACAATATCACCTTGGAAAGACGGGGATTGTGACACTAAGTGTAATGGTGTCTGACCCCGGGCATCCCTTGCGCCGGCACTTAAACCGCTGTTGAGCAGTAACTGTACCATTCCAACCTTCCCAAAGTAGGAAGCCGTATGCAATGGGGTTCGGTTATCATCATCTAGCATGTTGACACCCGCGCCATGCTCGAGTAACAGTTGAGCGAGAATGATATCGTTGTCCCTTGAATAGTAGTCCCCGCCTTCAGCTACCGCGTGCAATGGGGTCCGGCCCTGGTTGTCCTTCGGGTTGGTGGCAGCACCACTGTCAAGTAGCACTTGAGCGGTTTTGGCCCTCCCATTGTAAGATGCCAAATGTAATGGTGTTCTGTTGTCCTCGTCTTGCGCGTTGACATCCGCGCCGCGCTCCAGCAATAGTTCCGCAACACGGATGCCATCGTCCTCAGAAGAGAGGTGTCCGCCCTCGACCACTAAGTGCAATGGGGTCCTGCTCTGGTTTCCCTTCGAATTGGCGGCTGCGCCATGGTCGAGCAGCACCCGTGCGATTGTGACCCTCCCATCGCAGGATGCCAAGTGTAGTGGAGTCGCATTGCCCTCGTCCTGCGCGTTGGCGTTGGCACCACACTCCAGCAATATTTGGGCGATGTAGACGCGATCTTTCTCAGAGTTAGACCTACCCACGGCCAGTAGGTGTAATGGGGTCCGGCCAAAGTCGTCCTTCAAGTTTGTATCTGTACCGTGGTCGAGCAGCTCCCGTGCGATATCGGGCTTACCATGCAATGACGCCAAGTGTAACGGAGTCGTGCGGTTCTTATTTTGCACATGTGTGCCTACGCCGCGCTCTAGTCAACTGTGTAATACCGAGACTATAATATTCACCTTCTAGTATCTCTTGTAATAACACAGTATCGCCCCCGTCGTTCCCTCCATTGACATTTGCACCATGGTCGAGCAGTGCCAGTGCAATCTGGGCAGGGCCAAAGTGACTGGATTGCAGCTGAGAGTATGTCATATGGTTCACATCTTGAGCAATGGCATTCACGCTGCGCTCGGGTGATAGTTCCCTGGAGCCGTATAGGTCTCTTGATACTTGGCGTACCAAGGTCTCGTCTGCTTGCTCGTCTGCTTTGTTCTCTAAGTGAGCATCCGCCAATAAAGTCCGCGCGAACGTGTACAGTCCCTTACCTATCTCCACAAGTAATGGTGTTTCGTTGTCCTTGTGCACGTGTCGTCTGTTTGCCTTCGTGTCGTATTTCAGCCCCTCGTGATTGGGGCCGTCGTTGACGTCATAAATGTTGCGTCCTAACAATATGCGCAACGGGGTCTTGCCCTTGTTCTCCGCATTGGGATCTGCGCCATGCTTAAGAAGAATCCACGCGAGCTTGAACCAATTCCGCTCCATTGCCAGAAGTAACGGTGTTTGATTGTTCTTGTCTCGTCCATTCACCGACGCGCCGTGCTCCAGTAAAAGTCGCATAAAATCAAGAGCTTCGCCTTCGTGAATCCGGCTTTCTGACAGTAGGTGCAATGGGGTCTTGCCGTTGTTGTTCTCCACATTAGCATCTGCGCCATAGTCAAGAAGAATCCGCGCGAGCTTGAACCAACCCCGCCCCATTGACAGATGTAACGGCGTTTGGTTGCTCATGTCTCGTCTGTTCACTGCCAGTGCCGCGCCATGCTCTAGCAAAAGCTGCATAAGATCAAGAGCTTCGCTCTCGTCGCGAATCCAGCTTTCTGACAGTAGGTGTAATGGGGTCTTGCCGTTGTTGTTTTCCACATTGGCATCTGCGCCATGGTCAAGAAGAATCCGTGCAAGCTTGAACCAACCCCGCCCTATTGCCAGGTGTAGCGGCGTCTGGTTGCTCTTGTCTCGTTTGTTCACCTCCGCTCCATGCTCTAATAAAAACCGCGCATGATTTTGAACATCGTCATCGTCGTGATACCACCGGCTCTCCGACAGCATGTGCAACGGGGTCTTGCCATCGTTGTCCTGTGAGTTGACGTCCGCCTTATGCTCGACGAGCATCCGAGCCACTTCGAGTTCGTATTCATATTCTGCCATGTGTAGTGAATCCCTGAGATTACCGTCTCGGGCATTGATGTCCGCGCCGTGCTCGAGTAGAAATTTTACTATATTGACAATGTTATATCGAGGTAGTGAGAGCGCTTTGAGCAGTATGGTCCCTCCCGTCGTTTCCCGATCACCAACGTCCGCACCATGCTCAATGAGGAGCTCCGCAACCTCGACGTGCTCTTCGCTCAGTGCTGCAAGTAGCGGAAACCCGTATTGGCCATAAATCGCATTGACATACTGCGGGCATTTGATGGCGAGGTGCTTGACCAAGTCATAGAACCCACAAAGCGCAGAGTAGTACAAGGGATTTGGATTTGGATTCGGATTAGGTGAGCCCTGATCAGAGTCTATGTCATATGTCCTGATCCATGCTGCAAAATGAGGTTTGTCGGAGTCAAAGAGGGTTTCCATCCCGTCCTTCACGCGTGACGCAACATCCAGAAATTGTGCGTGGTTGACCCAGTATCGAGCGGCGTATTCAGCCAATGGGAAACCCAAAAGGCTCCCCAATAGGCTCTTTTTTTCGATCTGACCGTCCAAGTGGAGTAGAAATCCGAGACAGGCCATCAGGAAAAACCTACTTCGATAATTTGTCGATAATTATGATAATTAGCGATAAATTATCGATAATTTAGATTATCATCAATTATCATTATATTAGGGTAACCTCCGATAAATTATCGATAAATTATCGATAATAGAAGATAATCCACAAATAATGGGCAGATAATTACGACTAAATTATCAATAATCAATCTGAGATCAGACGTCCAAATTTTCTTCAAATTTCACGGTTTATTCAAATTAAATAATGTAAAGATAGTGTGATACACTAACGCTGCACATGCAAGTGGACAAAGCTAATAGTTAAGTATGGCACTTGCGTTAATGTTTGGGGATACCCTGCACTCCTCCGCATATTCAACTTTCCAGACGATGCCCGAGCTGGTGCCGTGCAGTTTCTACTTGAACATGGCGCATGGGTGAATGCTGCATATAAGGATTTTGGACGCCAATGCATATGGCCGCAGAAACGGGACTTCCCGAGACAGCCCAGCCCAGATGTTATTCGAGCACGGGGCAGACGCCGATATTCGGGACAATTACGGGGGTGCCCCATTGCACCTGTCAGTCAGGGTGATGAACGAAGCTGAAGGCAGACGGACGATTCTTGCGCGGTGATTAGTGGTGAACGGTGCGGATGTGAACGCACAAGACACAGACGGTATGACCCCACTACATTGTGCATCACAACATGGGCAGCCCGAGATTGCCCAGCTGCTGCTCGATCATGGCGTAAACGCCCACGTAGAGGATGTCCAAGGCCGGAACCCACTGCACGAGGTGTCACGACGCCACGGATTCGGCAACGGTCCCGTCGAATATACACGCCGAGCCGGTTTGTTGATCGACGCATATCGCCCCAGGCCTTGCGCGCCGTGTTTGGATGGGGTCACGGCGGGGCTTGCGGGTCTTACACGCAGGTGGTTGTTGTAGTGGGCCAGCAGTTGCGGGCCTGCCTGCAAGCTATTAAGTATCAAGAAGCTACTGGAAGCGAACCAAAGATTGGATTGACATCTGGAGCCAACTTATCTGTGCGGAGAGCGGAGACGGCACCTGATACGCCTCGGGTAAGTTGTACTCCGACCGACCTGAATGTGCATGCAATGCTGGAGACCATAGGTCCAAGGATGACCTTCGTATTCGCGGGGCTTGACGAGCAAGGTAAATGCGAAATCTGCATGCTCCTCGACGGACTCATGAGCATTGCGAGCGCAGGGCAGACAGATTTGATAAACTCGTACCACGTCGCGCCATCGACTTCGATGTCGGGTTATTCGGAACTGTCCAGTCTTCGGACAGTAAACCCGATCTTGCGTGTCATGGCGTGGCGTCAGTGCAAGTGTTGCGCCGTGGCGGGGTAGCAGTGGTGGACTGGCGAAGCGGCAGAGGCGGGATGAGATGTGCTAGAGAGACAGGGTGCGAGTCAGTGAGAAACAATATGAAACAAAACAAAAAGATAAAAAAACTTATCTCGATGCACTGGGCCGAAGCCCAGCTCGTCGTCAGCTGCGTATTCGTGGCCATCGTGGTTGTGGGCCTCGTGTCACCGGTGTTGATGTCGTCGGCGCCGTCGACGTCGAGTGTTGTCGCCATCGTCCTTGCTGACATCATTCTCGTCGTTGCAGCCGTCAGCGGCGGCGGCGGCAGTGGGGACTTGTATGTCGCATTGGTCTTACGTCTCACGACGGCTTGGCGTCGGGGTGGGCGGGGCTTCTGCGCGGCGGGGTGGCGATGGTGGGCTTGCATGTGATGAGGGATGGAGGGGCCACTGGGCAAGCCGCGGCGGTGACGTGGCTCTGTAACACCGATGAAAAACGATGTGAAACAATAAAAAAAAACAATACCAAGGATCTCCACGCAATTATTCGAGGGTAAAAGTCGATACACACCACCTGCATGAGGTTCGTGCTGTCAGTTTCGAAGAAGAATGAGGGAAAAAGTGAAAGAAAAGACAGACGTCTGTCAACAAGTCAACATTACTGTACACGACTGGTCAATCACACCTTCCCACGCCACATATTAAGCCTCCGCCCGACTTTTTT
Source organism: Lactarius deliciosus (assembly GCA_021525775.1). Lineage (NCBI taxonomy): Eukaryota > Fungi > Basidiomycota > Agaricomycetes > Russulales > Russulaceae > Lactarius > Lactarius deliciosus. The sequence goes on from JAKELK010000254.1 coordinate 45,273, forward strand.
TTTCTCAAAGTCGATTCGAGTGCGTGTTTCTGCGTGTGTGTTTCAACGCGTACTGACATCCTGAGGCCTTCCCAGTTCCACTGCCATTGCCACAACCACTAGCCTCTGATGCCGGCACCCCAGTGACGTCACGTCACCAAGATTCTTTTGAACCCGCTCACCCATCTCATCACCTTCGTCATTACTGTTGTCACCGCCAGTCCCACCATCGCACGTGGACCCCAAGCAGCCACAACCACAGCCTGGGGCCAATCCGAGCCCTACGTAATGACACGGCACTGCAGGGTGTGCATTAGTGCAAGCAACAAGTAGCAACAAGTGCGATGAGGGCGATACAATGACAGCAGCTAGGTGGCAATGACCCCGACTGCGATGACCATTGACCAGGTCCACGACGATGTGATTCGACAACGGCAGTGGTGGCGGCAGCAACCCCAACGACCCCGACGATGGTGGCTGTGCGGGAACGGCCCAACCACGACCATCACAAACACGATGGCAGCGGCAGAGGGCGGAGCTCTGCAACGACGACAATGACAATGGTAGCGGTGGCGGCACCTAGGCAGCGACGACTCCGACGAAGCGACTGCAACAACGGGATTGGCAGCAGTAGCAGCAGCAGCAGGGGTTGGCGACTGACCACCCCGATCGTGATGACCGGGGACATGACGAAGAAACCCCAACCATGATTACAGCAGCAGCGGGCGACGGTCAGGATGGGCAGCGGGAACGGTAGGGATGGCGACAGCGATAGGATCATTTCATTTTTACATGCCCTCAAGCTCATTCGTAGTTTATGTACTTAGTGTGTGTTTAACCACAGTAATGTGCAAGCTAGCCCTGGCCTATGATTTTGTGAAGCCAGGCCTTCTCAAGCCAGGCAGCAAATCACTATAGTCCGTGACTGATACATCAGACTTTTGTCGTAACTCTCCCTTGAATTTCCCATTATCTTCCCATTATATTATCTCATAAACGATTATGTGAATTAGTGCCCATTACTAGCGATTATTTGTCAATTATCTGCATTATCCAAATTATTAATAATTTAGCGCAGCATTATCTCTGGCTAGCGCGGGAGGTTTTTCCTGATGGCCTGCGTGAAGATGGTGTGCGCCGGACCTGGAAGAATTTGAAATCGAGAGAAGTCTCCAAGTGGGGATGTGAGGCGATCTGACATCAAGAACTCCTTGACGGAGAAATGTGAAAATTGGACAACTTCATGGCTGGCCCATCGGTTATCGACGATGGTGACCAGACTTGAACATGTGGACAGTACGGCCTGTGTCTGGTCATCCAACCGCCAAGCTGTACGGTATTTCGGAACCCCACTGGCACCCAGAGCCGCATCAAACTCGAACGCAAGCAATTCTGCGAGCTCTTCAACACGAAGCGGCCGGACGGCTACTACGAGACACTGAAGCATTCGATGGGCGTGTGCTCGGTTCGCCTCGGGAATTTGACTGAGCACGCGCATATAGGTCTCGTCCAACGATCCGGGTAGCTGGTCGAGGGTCTGCCGAATACTGGCTGGGAGACAGTGCCGCAGCACCTCCAACTGACAGAATACCCATCGGAACCTGTATATGAGGGATAAGAGGAATTATCGCCGAGCGCGGGGGATGCCCTTACATTCCGTCCGCCTTTTTAGACAGGTCGTCGATGACCAGCTCCTTCTCATCACTCCGCCATCTCCGTATCATCCTATCCGAGAAAACCACATTTCTCACGTAGTCGGAAATATCCCTCTTTTGTCCGACCTCGTCATGAAGTGAAACAGTGCTAGCCAGTGGCCCAAGGACACTTTTGATGTCAATCTCCGGGCGACTAGTAACACATATATGCAAGTTTGGAAGGCCCAGCCGGACAAGGCCCTCCAGAAGGTCAAGAACAACTTCTCGTGGGGTTGGCATCCCGGATGCGTTGGGACACTCGTCGAGTGCGTCAACAATGATATAAATTGACTGCTCTGCAGCGACTGAGAGCATTTCCAGAAGACAATCCGTCAAGGCGTCGTTGCTGGGTTGTCGCGTGCCCTTTCCATGTGTAGAATAAATACGGTGGATTATTTCGCAGCACAAGTTCGAGTAGACAGAGAGTTGAATGAGAAGAGAGGTGATAAAGTTGCGGAAGTCTTGCTTTTTGTCTTTGTCCTGGAAGTCAAAGAAGAAAAACGCTAAGAATGCCTGTCCGACGTTGCACAAAGACATGACGTGTTTTATGATCGCAGAGCTTTAGTCATTATCAGCTCTTGTCGTGGACCACGGCGATCAAGAAATGACGAACCAAAGGACGCTCTTCCCAGACCCCGCTATGTGAATCGGAGGTCATCAGGTCTTGAGCAGCAAAGATAATGGGAGCTTACGTTTCCCGTGGATCCAAAGGAGTGATCCGATTGATGTCCAGTCCTCGAATTTCTTGCATCGAAAAAACCACGCGGCCGTTCCCTCTTGGTGGGCCTCGCAGGCAACATTGTAATTGGTGGATGGGTCAGGTGGAGAAATCCATTTGTGAATGTCCTGTTCTATCTGCGTCCCTGCATAAAAGATTCAGTCTCTATAGCGGACACGACATGGGTAGGAGATGACAGACACTTTACTTCTTCCACGTCGCACTTTACTTCCACCACATCACGCTTTACTTCTAGTGCATCGCGCTTCACTTCCTCCATATTCTGCTGCATAACCATGTTGGCTTTGTCGGCGTCTAAGTGGACGTGTGTTATTGGTGATTAGCTGATAATGGTAGCTGCGTACCATCTCTAGCCCTAGTGGTGATCTTCAGAATCTGAGCCGTAACCATTTGGAATTCCTCCTGTATCAGACTATCGAGCCTCTTTAACGCGTCCTCGATATCTGTCCTCCCCAATAGTTTCCGGGCAAATATTTCTGGCAAAACTCGTGATCGGCGAAGTGTGAAGCATGTTTTTGGGAGAGAACTCACTTGCTCGTCGTCGTTTAACTTCCTTGGTGGCGGTGGAGAGGATGGAGAGTAGCTCAATCACAATCTTCACGAGCACCTCCGCCATTTTCGTAGACAGTGAAATTTCAGTATAGACCTCAAGTCGCTTGAAAAAGCTCTCTATGCGCTCAAAGAGGTCGATGATGGCACCGTGACTTGCTCTGACATCCTTCGCCGTCTATAAAACTTCAGCGTTAACGGGGATATGCCAACGAAATGGAATAGCGAAAACACGGACAGCGAGGAGGACACCAATTCCAGTAAAGATTACCTTTGCAGGAGGGAATGCCTTCACAAGTAACGTTATATTTCACTTTATGATCTGGGTTCATGACAAGTACCATGCTAACGCCGTCACCAAGTGCCCCCGAAAAGGTGTAGAGTACATGGACCAATGGATCGATCCACTTCATCAACTTCTGATCGCCAGATTGCTCGAAGGCCTTGGCTTGGTCCCGAAGTATGTTCAGGACACCATCGACAGACTCGCAGCTTTGCAGCTCTCCGGCGAGCCAGTGGGAAAGAAGGTCATTCCCAGTCTTCTTCTTGTACTCGTCCAAGGCGGCGTCGAGCATCGATTTGAAGTTCGAGGATGGGGCAGCTGTTTGGGAAGAAGACATGGTGCTTTAGGATTGCTGGGGAGGATAGTAGACTGGTAATAGCTTGAGTGCGTAGCGAGCAGGAGGGAACGTCCTTAGATGGGAAGATTTACACCGCCTCACGTGCCTTCGGATCGGTTGGACGCGCCGAAAAAAGAGTGAAAAAGAAAAATTGATCCGTTTTTACAACTACTTCCGATGCTACAGTGTGACAAGCCAACCCATTGGAAAAGAGTGTGAATGTGAAATCAAAAGGAAAACAACGGGACGAAGCAATTGGAAAGCATACGAAGAGGACCCGACGACCAGCAAGCGGACGTGCTACGGTATACGTATCGAGTACCGGCAAGAGTGGCATATGATAGTGAACCTGACCTACTATATTTCGAATACGTCCTCTCTACCACCACGTGCCGAACTAGGATAAGTCATAAGTCATGAACACCGTATACAACACAAAGCAAAGAGAAGGAATTCGGAGAGGACGAAAGACAGAATGCTTTGACGTCAATGGGGCCCGGGTCAGTACGGTGTAACATAATTGCGTCCGTGCCTCGCGCGCACACAACTGTAAAATGAGGCGAGTAATAACGAATGAATTGATCAAAAAAGCCCAGCTTTTGGTCTTGTCAGTCGCCGCCCATGCCAGGATCCCCGTTCACCCGCAGCGGAGAGCGCGACATGTCAATCGCGGGTGTACGCGGGTGGCAGATCGAACGGATCCCCATCACCAGAAGTCAGGCCCAACGTCGACGGGGCGACTCTGAGGCTCGCGCTCCTGGCGCTCAACACACCAGACCCATGCGAGATATTCGTGGTCCGGATGCTCAGAGATCGACCCACACCTCCGTGTTAGAACGGGACCCAGGCCGGAGCCGAAGGATATGGATCGTGGATAGTGGCGGAGTAATTGGTGGCAGTTTGATGGGTGAATTGTAGTCTTGTCAGGGAAGGAGGAGACTCTTCGTAGACGAGTGTAAAATCGTGGTCGTGGCAGAGGTGGGTGAGGTGATGTCGAAGAGCCAGGCCTGCGGTCGGGCGAAGCGGGACTGGAATGGCTCAGCATAGTAGGTAATGGGGGGATCGGCAGTTTTGTTGATGATGGGGTCGGAGGGATGGGAAGTGAACGTAAGTGTATATTCGAAAATGGTGATGCAGGAGTACGACGTGAAGGGACAGAGACCGGGCTTATAAGTAAGGGTAGGTCCTGTGGGGGAAGTATGCGCAGAGGCAGGGAGTAGTGGAAGTGGTGGTTCATCCTGTGAGACTCGTCTGTGTGACGACGTCGAAGGTGGCCCACGGGTGTATTCTTGAGAAGGCGGTAAAACGAAAACGTGGCAACTCGCGTGTTCTTCGATTCGGTTGCTGGGAAGAAGAAAGCGTATGAGACGCAAGCGACAGCGACAAACCCAAATGCATCGCGTATACCCCTGGTGCGGACGTACTGAGTGTTGCAGTGCCGAGTGATTACCGGTGTGGGATGACAAACGGCTCGTGGCTTGGGACGATGCCTCGCTCGCTGGACCATTAATTTCTCTGTATACAACTTGAATGGTTGTCATCCTAAGCGCGAGTTGGTATGCTCGAACGCCATCGATCGATCTCTGGAGTGGCCTCCGAAGCGTGTAGGAGGGCTACTGCGTGGGGGTTTCCGATAAGGAACTGGCAGAGAGGGTCGTTTGAAGATAACGCCCCAGGGATAATGCGGAAGGATTCCCATCCTCCAGGAAAGAATCCGATCACCCATCCGCTCACTTTGTGTAACCAGTAAACATTGTTGTCGCCAGCGAAAAATCCAATGAACTGAGGGGAATGCGGTTGTGCATACGCTAGTGCTCACTGAAGCCCGGGCGAAAAAGAGGATCTAAGATCTTTAATTGTGGGGTGCTCCCTTTACGATTTCTATCGTGAACTATAGAGAGAGCGATGTGAGGAATGGATGCACGTGTATCCTCCAATCACGTACGGCGCAATGCACCTCAGAGCGCTACCATCACAAGCTATCCCGACTATCGGGGGCGTAGAACTTGCGATAGCTAGGATGGCGCGAGGTAATCGAATCAGTTGTATTATGGAAATATAGGGAAGGACTCAACTTGAGAAAGAGGGATAGGAATAGCCTAGGAATTCGTCCGCGGGCTCCTAATGACCATTGCCAAATACAACCTCGACGCCGGTGAGACCTTTGTTTCTATGGAACGACGATTCCTGAAAGTTTGTTGGCCAGCGACGCGAGACGTTGACGAAGCCTTTCGGATCAGACCAAACTTGGGTGATATTGTCGTCGGTATCGATAACATAGAGGAAGTTTTCAGATGAACCATCGTAAACGACGGGATCGATAACGGAGGGGTCATAAAAGGATAAATGAAGACTGTGAAGAAGTGGCAGGGTTTGGTGATTTGAAGCGACGAAGGGACGCGGAAGACACCGGCGTGAACCTGGTGTGAAAGAAGCTGTGACGCGTGACGTGTCTCTATCCCACACCAGGCCAAGCTCATCGCTCGCACATTACATTGACAGTGCGCATCGTCGCGTGCATCGTCTTATTCTAGAGCCGATATACCTGTCGCGACCCCGTTGCCCGCCGTCCCCGCGCACCTGCAGCTCTCCACGCCCCAGACGCTCACCCACAAGGGCTGGCAGCCCCCGCAATCTGAATCATCATCGACGACCTTCCTCAGCCTCTCCAGGAATTCCCGCTCACAGACTGGCCGCAGTCCGCTCCTCAGTCAAACGAAGCACCACCACCACTCGAGGCACGTGGCGATCTTCTTCGATCAACGTTTTTCCTTATCGTCTTTGTTTTCGGCAGAATGATAACATTTTCTTCTCCATGCCGGGCTTTGAGAACGAGCCCTTGCAACCTAGCTCGCTCCTCGCAGAGCTGTTTGGCACAGACCTACCTGGGGTCTTCCAGCTCCAAGGCATCGAGAGTCCACGCCTGACCGCGCAGTTCCCTGGCAGCATCGACCTTGGAGCAGGCAATTATCCTCCCGACATGTGCGGCTCTTCCGCGTTCGACGACGCGCTGCGCAGTCTGGGCGAAGACCCAGCCACGTTCATGGCTAACCCTACTGCGGACGAGCTATTAGCCGCCATCAGCATGCTTACGTCGCAGGAGAACGATGACCCACTATCGTCCGGCTCAGCAGCGACCGATCCGCTGCAGGGGTTCAACTTTGACGAGTACCTGCAGGACTTTGGCGGGTCCGCACCGCCACCACCACCTGCCGCGGGCGGGTCCGCGCCGCCGGGCATGCACAGTGTGATCGTGACTCTGGCCGTCCCGCACAACAGCCCCGTGGAGACGCCGTCCTCGGAGAGCCTCGCATGCCCGAGCCCAATGCCGTCGTTCTACGCCACGACCCCGTCGCCTGTCTCGGCGGTAGAGCCATCCCCGCCGCCGCCGCCGCCGGCTCAGTATCAGCCGTGGATGCCTCCCAGTGGTGCGGCGAACGCGGCTGGGCGCCGGGTCGGAGGTAGCTGGAAAGTCCCGCTGGCGGTCTCGCGGCTCGCGTCCGAGTCGCCTCTCCCCAGCTGCGCGTCTTCGCCCAAGCAGGCAGCCGTGTGACAGCCCCATCATCATCGTCATCAATCTTCTATTGAGTCCCGTCCGCCGTCATCTCTCGCAATCATGTACATGTATACCGTCGCATCAACCTCGTCTTTTCTACCAATGCCAATCTGCTTTCGTCGTTATCTCCTCGCTCTCATATGCTTTGCCTCGGCCCCCCTTTTATTCCTTACTGTCCCCCTACGCGCATCTACTGGTTTACTTAGATCTGGACTGTTGTTGGTCCTCGCTGGTGGCGCGGCGATGCCCATTGGCCCGTCTTTCTTGGCTGCTCGCTCACACGGAATCCTCGCTCTCCACTTGTACATTCATAGTACCCCCCCTCACCTACCTTACGCGTGTTTACACACCCCTCCACAGCTCATCATGCCTCGCGTTTTCCCGCCTCGTCCTTGCGGCGAACATTTACAGCGTCGCCGTCGTCCCAACAACAACCCTTCCCCACGAACCGTCTAATCTCTTTTCTCGTACTGCCCAATCTAACGTCCTTCCTGTATCATTCTTCATTTCTTGAACTGTGTCCGAACCTCTGCTGTCTTTTTTTGGCACACGCAACCAAAATCCACCTCTCCCTCACGTTATACCTATATTAGTGTTTGCTCGCTCGCTTGCTCGCATCTCTCATCTGTATTCTGCCCGTTTATCGAAACCGATCTAGGTAAAAACAACAGAATGAAAAATCACCAAAAAATGTGTTTATTTTTATCTTTCACATTTTGTTTTTCACAACGTTTTATTGTGGGCGGCAATAAAGGGGGGAAGCGCGAAACCGGAACTCGAATTTGCGAGAAATACATATTGATACTACATACTGTAACGGCCAGGTCAACGTACTACGGTACCTCAGGCTTCAGGCCTTCAGGTTCCAAGTCAGGCACCTGGCCTCCACGTTGTCCAAATATAATAATCCCATGACCGGCGCCATCTGAGTCAGCGCCCCCCACTATTGCCCGAACATTGACGTTCGCACCGTGCTCAAGGAGAAGATCCGCAACCTCGACGTGGCCTTCGCCTAGTGCTGCAACCAGCGGAAGCCTGTATCTGCCACAAATAGTATTGACGTAGTGCGGGTATTTGACGGCGAGGTGCTTGACCAAGTCGTAGAACCCACAAAGCACAGCGTAGTACAAGGGATTTGGGTTTCCCCTGGGATCGCTCCAAAAGCACTTGTTATCCATATCGTACATCCCAATCCATGTCGCGAAATGAGGTTTGTCGGGGTCAAAGAGTGTTTCGATCCCATCCTTCACGCGTGACGCAACATCCTCAAATTGTGCGTGCTCGACCCAGTGTCGTGCTGCGTATTTGGCCAAGGGGAAACCTTTTGCCGTCGTTTTGTCGGTGTGGTCGTCAAAATGGAGAAGAGATCCGAGACAGGCCTGCGTGAAGAGGGTATGTGCGGGTCCTGGACTAATGTGATATCGAGAGAACTCCCAGAGCAGGGATGCGAGGCGATCTGACATCAAGAACTCCTTGACAGAAAAATGTGAAAACTGGACAAACCGGCGGTCGGACCATGGGTTGGACCGTGGATCGAACCATGGGTCGTCGACGATGGTGACCAGGCTCGAGCATGTGTCCAGTACAGCCTCTGCCAATCGCCAAGCTGCACGGTATTTCGGAATTCCTCCCTGGGCAGCATCAAAGTCGAACGCAAGCAATTCTGCAAGCTCTTCAACACGAAGCGGACGAACGGCCACTGCGAGGCACTGCAGCATACGATGAGCGTGTGCTCGGTTCGCCGGGGGTATTTGACTGAGCACGCGTAAATAGGTCTCGTCCAACGATTTGGGCAGCTGGTTGAGCGTCTGTCGAATACTCGCTGGGAAACAGTGCCGCAGCACCTCCAGTTGAGAAAATACCCATCTAAACCTGTATGATAAAAGATAAGGGCGCCGACTTAACATCGAGAACAGGGGGTGGATGCCCTTACATTCCGTCCGCTCGTTCAGAGAGCTCCCTGACGATCAGCTCCTTCTCATCATCCCGCCATCTCTGCATCTTCCTGTCCGAGTAAATGACACTTCTCACGTAGTCGGAAATATCCTTCATATGTCCACTTTCATCGTGAAGCGAAATGACACCACTAGCCAGTGGCATGAGCGCCTTTTTGATGTCATCCTCCAGGCGACTGGTAACACATATGTGCAAGTTTGGAAGTTCGAGGCGTACAAGGCCCTCCAGAAAGTTAAGCACAACTTCTCGTGGGGTTGGCATCTCGGAAGAATCCGGACACTCATCGAGTGCGTCAATAATGATATAAATTGGCTGCTTTGTGGCAAGGAGCATTTCCCGAAGACAAATCGTCAAGGCGTCTTGGCTGGGTTCTTGCATACCCTCCCCATGTGTCTTGCAGCATGGGCTCGAGTGAGCAGAGAATTGAACGAGGAGAGAGGCGACGAAGTTGCGGAAGTCCTGTTTTTTGTCTTTGTCCCGAAAGTCAAAGTAGAAATATGCCAAGGAGGCGAGCCCTGCATCACGCAACGAAATAACGTGTTTTATCATCACAGAGCTGTAGTCATTATGAGTTCCTGTCATTGACCGTGATAGTTGGAAAATGACGAACCAAAGTATGCTCTTCCCAGACCCTGCTATGCGAATCGGTGACCATCAGGTTTTGAGCAGCGAATGTCAAAGGATACTTACGTTTTCCGTGGATCCAAAGGAGAGATCCACGCGACAAACAGTCCTTGAATATCATACCTTTCAAGAACCACGCGGCCGTTCCCTCATGATGGGTATTGCATGCGATATGGTAATTTGTGGACGGATCCGGCGGGGCAAGCCAATGAAACCACTGGTATTTGCGGATCTCCATCTGTGTCGTCCCTGGAACAGAAGATTCAGTCACTATAACGGAGGCGACATGGATAGGGGGATCACAGACACTTTACTTCCTCCATATCCTGCTGCATGGCCATGTTGGTTTTGTTGACACCTAGGTGGACGAGTATTTAGTGTGTGATATGGGGGACTGGTCGATAGCGCAGCGTACCGTCCTTGGCCTTAGCACGCTCAATAAGAATCCGCGCGAGCTCGAACCAATCCCGCCCCATTTCCAGAAGTAATGGTGTTCGGTTGCTCTTGTCGGCCTCCGCACTATGCTCTAATAATAACCGTGCATGATCAAGAACATCGCCTTCCTTGTTGTGAAATTGGCTTTCTGACAGTAGGTGCAATGGGGTCTTGCCGTTGTTGTTCTCCATACTGTTCTCCATATTAAGAAGAATCCACGTGACCTTGAACCAATTCCGCCCCATTTCCCGAAGTAATAGCGTCTGAACTCTCCTGTCCCGTCTGTTTGCCGCCGCGCCATGCTCTAGCAAAAGCTGAATACGATCGCGAGCCTCGCCTTTGTCGTGAATTCGGCGTTCTGACAACAGGTGCCATGGGGTCTTGCCGTCGTCGTTCTCCATACTGGCATCTGCACCATGCTCAAGAAGAATCCGTGCGACCTTGAGCCGAACCCCCTCCATTGCCAGATGTAACGGCGTCTGGTTGCTCTTGTCTCGTCTGTTCACTGTCGCGCCATGCTCCAGTAAAAGCCGAATAAGATCGCGAGCCTCGCCTTCGTCGTGAATTCGGCGTTCTGACAATAGGTGCAATGGGGTCTTGCCGTCGTCGTTCTCCATACTGGCATCTGCACCATGCTCAAGAAGAATCCGTGCGACCTTGAACCAAATCCCCTCCATTGCCAGATGCAACGGTGTCTGGTTGCTCTTGTCTCGTCCGTTCACTGTCGCGCCATGCTCCAGTAAGAGCCGAATAAGATCGCGAGCCTCGCCTTCGTCGTGAATTCGGCGTTCTGACAATAGATGTAATGGGGTCTTGCCGTCGTCATTCTCCATACTGGCATCTGCACCACGCTCAAGAAGAATCCGTGCGACCTTGAACCAAATACCCTCCATTGCCAGATGCAACGGCGTCTGGTTGCTCTTGTCTCGTCTATTCACTGTCGCGCCGTGCTCCAGTAAAAGCCGAATCAGATCGCGGGCCTCGCCTTCGTCGTGAATTCGGTGTTCTGACAATAGGTGCAATGGGGTCTTGCCGTCGTCGTTCTCCATACTGGCATCTGCACCATGCTCAAGAAGAATCCGTGCGACCTTGAACCAAATCCTCTCCATTGCTAGATGTAACGGCGTCTGGTTGCGCTTGTCTCGTCTGTTCGCCTCTGCACCGCGCCCTAATAATAACTGTGTATGTTCGAGAACACCCTCTTCGTCGTACACCCAGTGTTCCAACAGTACGTGCAACGGGGTCTTGCCATTGTTGTTCTGAGAATTGACATCTGCCTTGTGCTCGACGAGTATCTGAGCTACCTCGAGTTCGCAATTATCTTCTGCCAGATGTAGGGAAGTCATGAAGGTATAGTCGTCTCGGGCATTCACATCTGCGCCGTGCTTGAGTAAGAGCTTCATTTTGCGGACAAGACTATGCCGCGGTTGTGAGAACGCTTCGAGTAGTATGGTCTTTCCCGTCGTGCCTCGAACGTTGACGTTCGCACCGTGCTCAAGGAGAAGATCCGCAACCTCGACGTGGCCTTCGCCTAGTGCTGCAACCAGCGGAAACCTGTATCGGCCATAAATAGTATTGACGTAGTGCGGATATTTGATGGCGAGGTACTTGACCAAGTCGTAGAACCCACAAAGCACAGAATGGTACAAGGGGTTTGGTATCCCCCTGGAATACGTCCCAGAGAACTTGTCGTCCATGTTGTATATCCCAATCCATGCCGAAAAATAAGGTTTTTCTGAGTCAAAGAGTGTTGTCATCCCGTCCTTCACGCATAACGCAACATTCTCAAATTGTGCGTGCTCGACCCAATGACGTGCTGCGTAGTTGGCCAAGGGGAAACCTTTGGCGATCTTTTTGTCGATGTGTTCATCCAAATGGAGAAGAAATCCAAGACAGGCCTGCGTGAGGATAGTATGCGCTGGTCCGGGAAGAATCTGATATCGAGACAAGTCTCCGAGGGGGGATGTGAGGCGATCTGACATTAAGAACTCCTTGACGGAGAAATGTGAAAACTGGACAACCTGACGGCCGGCCCATCGGTCGTCGACGATGGTGATCAGACTTGAGCAGGTGGATAGCACTGCCTGTGTCTGATCACGCAACCGCGAAGTTGCGCGGTATTTCGGAATCCCTCCCTGGGTTGCATCAAAATCGAACGCAAGCAATTCTGCAAGTTCTTCGACACGAAGCGGACGGACAGCCACCATAAGACACTGTAGCATGCGATGGGCGTGTCCTTGGTTTTTCTTGTTGATCATCCTGAGTACGCGCGCATATGTTTCGTCCAAACTTTCGGGTAACTCGCGAAGGGTCTGGCGAATATCTACTGGGACACAGTGTCGCAGCACTTCCAACTGACAGAATACCCATCGGAACCTGCACCGAAAATGATAAGGATCTATCGCCGAGAATGGTGGCGGATGCTCTCACATTCCGTGTGCTCTGTTAGATAGCTCATTAACGACCAGCGTCTTATCTTCGTCAGGCCAGCTCCACATATTGCGGTCCGCATAAACGATGCCGGTCACATAGTTGGAGATATCCTTCTTTTGTCCGTCTTCGTCGTCAAGTGAAACAGCACCATGAAGCAGCGGCTCAAGGACCCTTTTGATGTCGAACTCGGGGCGACTGGTAATGCATATATGCAACTCGGAAAGGCCCAGGCGGACAAGGTCCTCCAGAAGGTCAAGGACCGCTTCTCGTGGGGTCGGTATCCCAGAGGCGTTGGGACACTCATCGAGTGCGTCGACGATAATATAAATTGACTGCTGCGCGGCGGCTGAGAGCATTTTCCGAAGACAATCTGTCAAGGCGTCATCGCTGGGTTGTCGCGTACCCTTCCCATGTGTAGAATAAAGAAGAGAGATTATCTCGCAGCACGGGGTTGAGTAGGTGGAGAGTTGAACGAGAAGAGAGGCTACAAAGTTGCGCAGGTCTTGTTTTTTCTCTTTGTCTAGAAAGTCAAAGTAGAAAAATGCTAAAGATGCCCTTCCAGCATCGCGTAACGACATGGCGTGTTTTATGACAGCAGAACTTTTGTCGTTATCAGTTTCTGTTGTTGACCGCGATAGTCATGAAAAGACGAACCAGAGGACGCTCTTCCCCGACCCCGCTATTTGAATCGGAGATGCATCAGGTTTTGCTGCCAGCGAAGATAATGCGGACTTACGTTTCCCATGGATCCAAAGGAGAGATCCGGTTGATGACCAGTACTGGAATTTTTTGCTTTGAAAAAACCACGCGGCCGTTCCGTCAAAGTGGGACTTGCACGCGATGTTGTAATTTGTAGACGGGTCCGGCGGAGAAAGCCATTTGTGAATGACCTGTTCTATCTGTGTCCCTGGACGGAAGATTCAGTCTCTATGGCGGGCGCGAGATGGGTACTGTAGGCGATGACAAACATTTTACTTTTTCCACATCGGACTTTACTTCCACTACATCGCGTCTCACTACTAGTACATCACGCTTTACTTCCTCCATATCCTGCTGCATAACCATGTTGGCTTTACCGGTATCTAAGTGGATGATCGTTTAGTATGTTATAGGTGAATAGTCGACAAGGCCGCGTACCATCTTTGGCCTGGATGATGATTTTCAGAATCTGAGCCGTCACCATTTGAAATTCTTCTTGTATCAAGTTGTCAAGCTTCTTTAACGCGTCCTCGATATCTGTCCTCCCCAATAGTTTCCGGGAAAATAATTCTGGCGAAACATGAGATTGGTGAAGTGTGAAGCATTTTTTGGGAGAGAACTCACTTGCTCGCCATCGTTTAACTTCCTTGGTGGCGATGGATAGGATAGAGAGTAGCTCAATCACAATCTTCACGAGCACCTCCGCCATTTTCGTAGACAGCGAGATTTCAGTATAGACCTCGAGTCGCTTGAAAAAGCTCTCGATGCGCTCAAAGAGGTCGATGATGGCACCGTGATTTGCTCTGACATCCTTCGCCGCCTATAATATTCCGGCGTTAGCGGATGTGGGCCCACGAAAGGGAACAGCGAGAACACGAACAGCGAGGAGGACACCGATCCCAGTGAAGATCACCTTCGCAGGAGGGAACGCCTTCACAAGTAACGTCAAAATTCACTTCATGATTTGGATTCATGATAAGTACCAAGCTAACGCCGTCACCAAGAGCCCCGGAGAAAGTGTAGAGTACATGGACCAATGGATCGATCCACTTCATCAACTTCTGATCGCCAGATTGCTCGAAGGCCTTGGCTTGATCCCGGAGTATGTTAAGGACACCATCGACGGACTCGCAGGCTTGCAGCTCAGCGGCAAGCCAGTGGGCTAGAAGATCATCACCGGTCTTGATCTGGTACTCGGCCAAGGCGGTGTCGAGCATCGATTTAAAGATCGAGGATGGGGCAGCTGTTTGGGAAGGCGAAGACATGGCAGTAGATGATTGCTGTGGAGGATAGCAGACTAGCAGTAACTTGATTGCGTGGCAAGTCGAGGAAACACAAAGTCGCCTCGTGCCTTTTTCTTAGATGGGAATATTCACACCGCCTCATGCTTGGCCTCATGTGCTTCCTTGGACGCACCTCAAAAGAGTAACAAAGAAAAGGATCCGTTTTTACAATTACTTCCGATTCTAAGTGTGACGAACCCCATTGGAAAAGGAGAGCGAATATGAAATCAAAGGGTAAAACAACGGGACGAAGGAATTGGAAAGCACACGAAGAGGACCCGACGACCAGTAAACGGGCGTGTATCGTATCGGCAAGAAGCAGCATATGGTAGCGAACCTGACCTACTGTATTTCGAAACCGTCCTCTCTACTACCACGCACCGAACTAGGATAAGTAATAAACACCGTATAAAACACAAAGCAAAAAGAAGCCATTACGGAGAGGACGAAGGAGAGAATGGTTTGACGTCAATGGGATCAGTATGAATTGCGTCCGTACCTCGTGCACACAACTGTAAATTGAGGCAAGCAATAACGGATGATCTGGTCAAAGCCCAGCTTCAGTCTTATCATTCGCCGCCGATGCCAGGGTCCCCGTTCACCCGTAGCGGAGAGCGCGACACGTCAATCGCAGTGTACGCGGGCGGCAGATCGAATGGGTCCCCATCGGCAGAAGCTAAGCCCGACCTCGACGGGGCGACTCTGATGCTCGCGCTCCTGGCGTGAACCACGCCAGACCCGTGCGAGATATTCGTGGTCCGGATGCTCAGAGATCGGCCCACACCTGCGCGTTCAGTCGGGTCCCGGGCCGGAGCTGGTAAAAGGAATGGTTCGTGCGTGCCCGCGGAGTAATTTGGTGGCAGTTTGATGGGTGAGTTGTAGTCGCATTGTGACTCGGGGAAGGAGGAAACACTCCGAAGATGGATGTAGGATCGTGATCGTGGTGGGTGAGGTGGTGTCGAAGAGCCAGACCCGGGGTCGGGTCACGCCGGACTGGAATGCTTCGGCACGATGGGTAATGGGGGAATCGGCGGCTTTGCTGATAATGGGGTTGGGGGAACGGGAAGTGAACGTGAGCGTATACCCGAAGTTGGTGATGTAGGAGTACGACGTGAAGGGACAGAGAGTTTATAGGCGAGGGTCAAGAGGCGACGCTGAACGAAGAATTCCAGCCCGGTCCTGTAGGGAAGTGCCAGTGT
Source organism: Lactarius deliciosus (assembly GCA_021525775.1). Taxonomy (NCBI): domain Eukaryota; kingdom Fungi; phylum Basidiomycota; class Agaricomycetes; order Russulales; family Russulaceae; genus Lactarius; species Lactarius deliciosus. Next base: position 61,039 of record JAKELK010000254.1, read on the forward strand.
GCGCTGAGGTAGGGAGTGATGGTGGTTCGCCTTGTGAGACATGCCTGTGTGACGACGTCGAAGGCGACCCACGGGTATAGGAGTATCCTTGAGAAGGCGGTAATCGTGGCAACTCGCGAGTTCTTCGATTCGGTTGCCGGGAAGAAGGCGGGGCATGAGACGCAAGCGACAACGACGAACCCGAATGCGTCTCGTATACCCCTGGTCCGGACGTATATGCTGAGTGTTGCACTGCCGCGTGATTATCGGTGTGGGATGACAATCGGCTTGTTGTTCGGGATGATGCCTTGCTTGTTGGGCCGCCATCAATGCTCTCCGCATAGCGTGAATGGTTGTCATGCTTAGCGCGGGCTGGGATGCTCGAACGCCATCGGTCGATCCCCGGAGTAGCCTCTGAAGTGTGTAGGAGGGCTGCCACGTCGGGGGTTCCAGATGAGAGGGAACTGGAGGAAGGGAGGCCGTTTGAAGATAATACGCCCAGGACAAGTCGGAAGGACACCATCGTCGAGGCAAGAATGTGATGGGCCAGTACGTGTCACATTCGTTTGCTCCTTACTAGGTGTTACCAGTAGCATGGCTGTCATCAGCTGTTCTGCATGCTCTGGGGATTGCTGGAGCCCAGGCGAAAAAAGGGATGCAAGATTTTTAATCGTAGAGGTGCTCGTTGCATGGCCGGTTCAAGACGGCAACAAGGCCTTTGACGATTTCTGTCGTGCACTACAGAGAAAACGATATGAGGATAGATGCAGGTGTATCCTCCGATCACTGTAACGTACGGCGTAATGCACCCCAGAGCCCTTCCATCTCAAGCTATGCCGATGGCGGGGGGTGTAACTTTTGCGATAGCCAGAATGGTGCGAGGTAATCGAATCGGTTGTATCGTGGAAGAACAGGGAAGGACTCGCCTTGGGAGAGAGCCATAGGAATAGCGGAGAAATCCGTCCGCGGGCTCCAATTGACCCTGCTATAGTGAGATCTTTGATATTATGGAACGATGGTTTCTGAAAGTTTGTCGGACAGCGGGGCGAGAGACGTCAACGAAGTCTTTCGGATCAGACCTGTGAACTTTGGTGATATTATCGTCGGTATCGATAACATAGAGCAGGTTTTACAGCAGGTTTCATAACGATAGATACCCGTCATTTCGAATACATAGGCGGACTTCTGAAACGTAAGAGCGGGGTTCATAATTAAGAGAAGGAAAAACTATTTTAGAAATAGGTTATGTTACAGAATTGGGGTTATGGAATAGCTATCTTTTCAAAATCAAGGTTATGGAATAGTTATCTGCTCGGCATGGAACGTGCCCACCCTGGGTCTATGGTAATCTGCAGCGCAGAGAGTCGTGCATGCCTTTGCATGTTGCAAGACCTTGTAACATTAATTTCTTCTATCAGTAATGCACTGAATTTGAGTTACTAAGGGCGCGTGAAAGTGCAGAACATTGGAGGATGGTGAAAATGGCGCAGAGCCCTTGTTCTGGGAAAATCTATCTTTTTGCCATTGTATTTACAATACATAATCAGCATGGATATAGGGACAGGGCTGCAGGGAAAGGTCGTAAAGCTGTTGGAGATGTAGCGCAGGAAAGCCTGACCATGCTCGGGCTGCTGCTTGGGCTGCTGCTGTGGCCAAGGCAGGATGACGCGTACGCGACCGTGGGATAGCTGACAAAGCCACCTCACAACTCCTGCGTACGTTGCCGCATCGCCATCGTCTCCCCCCCTCATCGCCTGTCGAGCGCGTCGTGTCGATCCACCATCGCCTCCTTCCCTTTTCCTCCACCCACTATTCCCTCAACACCCATCATGAAAGATGCGCCTGATGACGAGCTGGGCTTTGGCCCTGTGATCAAGATATGTCCTTTTTTGTCTTTTTTCGTTTCATTGTTTCTTTTGTCCCTGTCTCGCCGCACCCCTCAAGTCCTCACCGCCTCGCTAAATGCAAGTTCATGGCCGCCATGTCCACCCTTCGCCATCGCCACCCCGTCACGGCGTGCAAGACCTGTCACGACACACTGGTTGTGCAACCTCACCAGCACTTACAAGAAGTGCTCGTAGCGCTACGCTCCTCAAGTCCTTGCTGCTGCTGCTTTACCGCATGACCGCCACGTCCACCCTTTACCACATGGGAGTCTGCCACCCCGTCATGGCGCGCAAGACTTATCACAATGCCACGTTGCAATGCCATCACAACATGGCCACGACACCACGCAAAATCTCATTGCGACCGACATCAACTGAATACAGTGCGCAAGTCCCGCCACAACAAATTGGAAATGATGACGACAGTGAGGCCACTACAGTAAGGACAGCAAGACGCTGATGACCACAGCTGCACCAGAGCGACTACAACTGGAAGGCGAACGTGAACACGAAGGCAGCAGCTACAACAACCATGCGCTGGCAACAACGGTGACGACAGACGGCGATGGGACGTCGCTGGCCACAATGACGGCCCTCTTACTTACACTTAGTACAGTCTTATCGAATATACGATATTTTTGTTACTTTCTTCCTGAGTCAACTTCCTGAGCCTACACCCCCTATGCTCACGGTTAGTCTTGATTGACAATGATAAGTACGTGATATGATTTCATTATTTAATTACTTCAATTAGTTTGTGTGGGAAGAAAACTCGGCATGGTCACCGAAATACTCATTCAAATGCCGCCTATGTGTGAAAAATGGTTGCTAGGTATCTATCGTTATGAAACCTGCTGTAGATGAACCATCATGTATGACGACGGAATCGATAAAGGAGGGGTCATAGAAGGATTGATTGAGGGATATGAGGAAGTGGCAGGTTCTGGTGATTCGAAGCGACAAGGTATACTAGATGGCGATGATGACGCGGAAGACTTGAGCTTGAGCTGGTGAGCAAAGAGCATGAAACTATGGCTTGTCCCACGTTGGTTGGCCGATACTGTTTCCTCCACCTCCCACGCCGGCAGTCCCCGCTATCCGAATCATCGTCAACGACCTCCCCCAGCCCTCTCCAGGAATTCCCGCTCACAGACTGGCCGCAGTTCCTCGGTCGATTGGAGCACCAGCACCATTTGAGGCACGTGGCGATCTTCTTCGATCGACGTCTTTTCCTAATCGTCTTTGTTTTTGGCAGAATGATAACATTTTCTTCTCCATGCTGGGCTTTGCTTTGAGAACGAGCCCTTGCAGCCCAGCTCGCTCCTCGCAGAGCTGTTTGGCACAGACCTACCTGGCGTTTTCCGGCTTCAAGGTCTCACGAGTACACGCCTGACCGCGCGGCCACCTGGCAGCATCGAGTAGGCAACCATCCTCCCGGCATGTGCGGACTCTTCCGCGTTCGACGCATTATGCCGTCTGGGCGAGGATCCGGCCACGTTCATTGCAAACCCTACGGCAGACGAGCTGTTGTCTGCCATGAGCATGCTTTCACCGCAGGAGAACGACGACCCGCTATCATCCGGCTCAGCGACGACCGATGCGCTGCAGGTGTTCAACTTTGACGAGTACCTGCAGAACTTTGGCGGCTCCGCACTGCTAGCGCCACCTGCCTCAGGAGAGCCCGCGCCGCCGGGCACGCACAGTGTGTGTGTGACGTGACTCTGACCGTCCCGCATAACAGTCCGGTGGAGATCCCGTCCTTGGAAAGCCTCGTGATCCCAAGCCCAATGCCGTCGTTCTACGCCACGACCCCGTCGCCTATCTCGGCGGTAGAGCCATTCCCGCCGCCGCCGGCTCAGCATCAGCCGTGGTCCGTGACGCGGCGAACGCGGCTGGGCGCCGGGTCGGAGGTAGCTGGAAAGTCCCGTTGGCGGTCTCGCGGCTCGCGTCCGAGTCGCCGATCCCCAGCTGCGCCTCCTCGCCCAAGCGAGCAGCCGTGTGACAGCCCTCTCCCCCCTTCATCATTATCATCGATCTTCTATTGAGCCCCGCCCGCCGTAATCTCCCGCATTATGTACATGTATATCGTCGCATCAACCTCGCCTTTTCTACCAATGCCAATCTGCTTTCGTCATTATCTCCTCTCTCTCATATGCTTTGCGTCGCCCCCCTTTTTTTCCTTGCTGTCACCGTTCCCTACGCGCATCTACTGGTTTACTTAGATCTGGACTGTTGTTGGTCCTCACTGCCACTGGTAGCACGGTGATGCCCATTGGCCTGTCTTTCTTGGCTGCTCGCTCACACGGAACCCTCGGTCTCCACTCGTACATTCCGAGTACCTTATCCCCCAAACTGACCTACCTTACGCCTACTTTTCCTGTATTTAACAGCTCATCATGCCTCGGGTTTTCCCGTCTCGTCCTTGCGGCGAATATTTACAGCGTCGCCATCGTTCCAACAACAACCCTTCCACACGAACCGTCTAATATCTTTTCTCGTACTGCCCAATCTAACGTCCTTCCTGTATCGTTCTTCATTTCTTGAACTGTGTCCGAACCTCTGCTGTCGTTTTTCAAATTTTTTTGGCACACGCAACCAAAATCCCCCCTCTCCCTCACGTTATACCAATATTGGTGTTCGCTTCGCTTGTCTCATCTGTGTTCTGCCCGTTTATCGAACCGATCTAGGTAAAAACAATGGAAAACTCACCAAAAATGTGTTTATTTTTATCTTTATCTTCGCATGTGTACACAAAGACAAAGAGGGAAAAAAACGTGAAACCGAAATTTGCGAGAAATGTATCGTGTGCGTGTATCCTACGCACACGACATCGGGCCGGATGGATCGGCAGCAACAAATGCTCAGAGTTGTCTGGTATTGGTATTATTGAGGCAACAGCTGTCTTCCATGCTGCTAGGTGGTGACCCGGACGGAGGCAAGCATCATAGATGCTTAGTAGTGTGGCTCCTAGGCATTTCCAGGTTGGCTCGGGGACTTTGTAATCTCTCAGCCGTATTACCTTGAGAAGTTCCCACCCAATGCCCAAGAACCCTTGCGCCAATCGGCTGGCCGCCTGTGTGAGGAGCGGGACAATCTCTGCTTGTTGTAATAATATAGTCACTTCTATCCTACCGTTGATACCCTAAACTGTCCCTACTAAGCGCTAGGAAACAGTCTAAGATGAGTGCAGGGTCTAGGGGGTGTGAAGCGTCGCGAGGTGCCGCGCAGGCCTCCGCGGGGCGCGAGATGTCGTATGGGGGTCCGCGGCTAACGCGGACGCGTCTGTGTCGAAGGGTTAAGGTCGCGCCCGAGTGCGGTGAGGTCGGGAGGGGAAACGGGGTCGTGAGTGAGTGGGTGGTCGGAAACGATTGTGCACGCTTCTGCGTGGCGCGAAACTTTGTATAAGTGGCCGCTGGGGTCGGGAACGCGTCGGGTTCGAGTTGCTAAGGCCGCGCGCGAGTGCGGCACGCTGGGGAACGCAAGGGATGAGCTTCACTGAGCTCAAAAGTCTGAGGGAGTCTACTATTAGAAGTCTGGGTTGTAAGGTTGTAAATACATGGCCTATAAACTGGGGAATGTATGCTAAGGAAAAGGGTGCATTAGATAAACAGGGGAAAAGGGGAAAGTGAGGAAAGCCGAGTGCTCAGAGAGCGTGGGAAAGCGGCGAAGCGCGGCGCTTAGAAAGTGTGGGCAAGTGCAAGGGACGAGTGCAGACATCTAGAAAGTGTAAAAATCATGATTTCATGGGCCAGAGAGAGCGTGGTCGTATCACCGTGACTGAGGGATAGTTCTAGTCATTTACAATTACTAAGCAGATTTGTTTACAAGCCTAAGATCCCAAAAGCCATAGCACCCAGGGCCCCACCCGCAAGTGCAACTATCGGGTTAAACCAGCCTGCACTACCACTACCTTTGTCACGACCACGTGACATTTCCCACATATGCTTCGGTTTCGGTTTCTCAATTCTTGACTGCTTATCAGATCAGTATCAGATTGTGCTGGGAATATTCTCGGATCGACAGCGCGACTGCCAGCGCATGCCTCATGTTTGGTGACCCACTGTATGCCAGCAGACGTGCCAGCACATAGACTTGCTGGCACTGACGCGTCCCTCAGGAAATAGCGTAGAAAATCACAGACAGTACAGTATATAAAGAGGAGTAGTCTAGCTTGTATTCGGTATCTTGGTCTCTTAAGAATATAGCGCACTAGTTTCCCTTCTCCTCTCCTTCAAAGTCCCGACGCTCCCCGCTTAGCTAAGCGACCCGACCCGCCGGCCCGTCTTGCCCGACCCTCTCGCGCTGTCTTGAGGAAGAGTCCCTTGGACTGTAAATGCCGACCCTCTCGCGCCGTCTTGAGGAAGAGTCCCTTGGACTGTAAACGCAGTAATCTTGCCAGAGTCAAAGCGACTTTAAACGCAGTAGCCGAGCGTCCGCCGAACGATCCGCGTGATCGTAACAACCTTGCCAGTGACTGCCACTGCACCATGGGCACCCTCCTTCACCTCTCCCGGGCTGCTGTAAAAGTCTAATCAGTTGTCTCAATTGGTGGGATTTGAAGCAGTATACAGACAGTACCATCAGTAAGAACACAGGTAACTTCCACCTTTTTAGCTGGTGTGCCAGCAGAAAGCCAGTGCAAGTTGCACAAGTTGGCAAGTTGAATATAGCTTTTCCAAAATATTTCAATATCATTTTTATTATTAGAATAAATAATAGATAAAACTATTAATAGTATTAATTAGTGTTAATTACTACACCAATGTCACATCATATTTGTTATATTTGTCATATCTATCTTAGTCATCATTTTGCAGCATAAAAATAGTATTTTATTCAGAATCAAACAAATACATGGTAATAAGTACTACAGTGCCGGTGGTGACACGGGTGACAGTGGCGGGGCTGGGGTTGTGACGTGGCACGCGTGGCACCGTGTTGCGGTGGTGTTCTGTTGGCGGGTTGACAATCGGCGGTGGCGGGGCTGTCGTGATGTGGCACGTGTGGCGCCGTGTTGTGGTGGTGTTCTGTCAATGGGTTGACAATTGGCGGTAGCGAGGCTGTCGTGATGTGGCACGCGTGGTGCCGTGTTGTGGTGGTGTTGGGGCGGCGAGTTGACAATCGTGTGTGGCGGGTCAGCATGGCGGTGGAGCGGTGTGGTGGGTTGTAACGCCACCACTGGCGTTAGTCCGACTTGGACTGCGAAAGGGCATTCACGACTTAGCGAATATTCCGAAGGCGAGTCACGTGACTTGGGTACATATACACGGCGTCTGTTGAGGCTCATGATACGGGTAGTTCCGGCACTAGGACGTTCGAGTCACTAGGCAATTGATGAAGGCGACTTGCTCAAGGGAGACAAGCGAAGGCACACGTGAGAGATGAGAGAGGAGAGTGGTGATTGAAGAAGACCAAGATGGCGTATCTTGGTCTTATCGGTCCACTATTTATACATGTACGAGGCAGCTTTGAAGCTCCTCCTGAATCCGTATGACTAGTAGCGTAAGTAGCTCGAACCCTACTACCGCTATCCTAGGAATGAGTCATGCCACATCGGCATGTGATACTGTACTACTCGCTGACTGATACTACTTGTCCATGACACATTACGTCTTACTAAGGGGTCATCACCGTAAAGTAAGAGTCCACTTCGCGTACCGTGACATCACCCCCTTTTCAGCCGCGACGACCCCGGCGCCGAATAGGTCCGATACCCCCCAACCACCCCTCTTGAACCGACTTGACTCAGTTATGAATATCTGCCATCTCCAACCTGAACTTGCTGCGGGCGAGCTCGCCTTGAATGCCTCCCAAGGCCTGGGCTAAGGCATGGAGCCGCTGTTCGACTCTTTCAGCCTCGTGCCTGTACTCACGGTAGCGGTGTAACTCAGCTTTAAGCCCCACATCGTGCAGGGCGTTAACCGCGGTGTCGAGGCGGTGTTGATTGGCGTGACCCCGGATGAGGGCATACGTCTCTTCTGGGGTGTAGTGGGGTTTGCCCTGCTCTCGGACCTGGGGCTCAGCGTACAGCGGTTTGGAGAACGTCTTGTTGCTGTCTGTCATGAGGGTGAGGACGATGGGGTCCGGGTTCATGATGACCTGGACGTACGGGGCTTGAGTGGTGACACCGCGCGCATCGGTGATGGGGAAGTGGACGAACTTCTCCCCCCGGTTGTGTACGTAACCGTGAGGGGCGAAGCAGGAGTCGGTGAGGCGGCGGTGAAGGACTGCCAGGTGGTGGGATACGGGTGTGTTGTCATGAACGATGTCCCCTCGGTAGAGGGGGCGACCCATGGTGTCGCACGTGTAGGGGGTTTCATTTGGGTGGTCAGAGTCGGTGGACTGAAGGATGGAAGCGTGCTCAGCTGGGTACCACTCCTTCAGTTCTTGCTCGGGCTGCTCCTGGATCGCGCGCGCATCATCGCGTCGAAGAGTTTCCTCTTCTCAAGGATCCTCGTTCTCCTTGTCGCTGCTGTCAACCACTGCTCGAGCTTCCACATCTCCGCCGTGAACCTCCACTCCTCCCATCGCTGAGTTGCTGGACTCTTCTTCTGCTTCGACCTGGTATTCGACTCGTACCGGGAGAGGTCGAGGAGAGGCAGACTGACTGTCTCTGAGAGCGTCACGAAGCCTACGCACTTGGGCCTTGGTGTATGGCACGGAGTTGATCCGCTGGCCATCGTGGCTGAGGAGCCAGAAGGTTTCGGGGGCGTTGGGGTTGTCAATGTCCTCAACGGGGACGATAGTTTTGAGGGCGTCGTGGAGTTCTTGGTAGGTGAGGGGCTCCCCGATGAAGGGAGCGACGATGGTGGAAGCGGTGGAAGTGGGAAGAGACATTTCTGGCTGAGTGAGGAGTCCAGTGTGGGGAGATGGGGTAGACTTAGCGTCGCCGGCCTCGCTTATATGGATCCTGTTGACTTTCGAACTCCGTTCATATTCCACTAAGGCTTCATCAGCAAAGATGTCATCTTTATTGACCCACTGATTCTCCGAGTCTGGATATCCCTTCCATTTCACGAGGTACTGGAGTTTCTTGCTTCTGCCGAATCGCCGGGAGTCTAGAATGCGTTCAATTTCATATTCTTCTTCGCCGTCCACTAGATCCGGTGGTGGGCGTTGGAAATTTTCTCCATGTAGTGGCATTTCGCGATAAGGCGTGAGTAGGTTGATATGAAACACTGGGTGGATGCTCCACTGCGTGGGAAGTTCGAGCTGGTAATTGACAGGTGACAGTACTCGTGTGATTTTGAAGGGTCCATGCCGTCGTGCCGCAAGTTTTGCAGTTGGTTGGTTGGTCCTGAGGTGGCATCCTTCTAGCCATACTTGGTCTCCGATCTGATACTTGGGCGTATCTCGGTGTTTGATCCACAGGGATTGGGCCTTTCGGATAAGTTCCTGCGCTTCTTTCCGTGCTTCTCGGAATTGTTGGAGTCGCATGAGTACCTGGGGAATAGGGGATGGCTTATCGATCCAATCAGCACGTGGGTCGTATCCCATCATAAGCGAAAATGGGGACTTCCTTGTTGCCTCGTGTGGCCAGCTGTTGTGAGCGAATTCCGCCATCGGTAGGAATCGTGCCCAGTTATCTTGACGCTCGTTGGCCCAGAACCTTAAATACTGTTCCAGCCATTGATTGGTGCGTTCTGACTGTCCGTCCGTTCTGGGGTGATAAGCTGTGGAAATGTTCTGGTATATTCCCAGAATTCGGCATAGTTCGTGGGTGAACTTGGACGCGAAGCGCGGATCGCGGTCACTGATGATTTTCGCCAGTAATCTGAATCTTCGAAACACGTGGGTGACGTACAAGGCTGCGGTCTCCTCCGCGGTGATCTCTTCCACGCATGGGATGAAGATAGATGCCTTGGTGCAGTCGTGATCGGTTACTGTAAGAATAGAATCGTGGTTCTGGGATTTGGGCAATTTAGTGATGAAGTCGAGGGCTATGACTTCGAACAGCTTAGTGTCTGGTTTGGGTGTAATGGGGATTAGTGGTGCTTTTGTGGGTTGATTGTTGACTTTGTGGCGCTGGCACTCCGCACATCCCTGGACATATTCGGTCACGTGTTTGAGCATATGTGGCCACCAGTGACTTCGTTCGATGATTCGAGTCGTCCTTTTGATTCCTGGGTGACTGTATACTGGGGGGTTATGATGGTTGGTGATGATGGTACATATGGCGTCTTGTCCTCCCGTAATCACTCGTGCGCCTTGCCAATACCATACCCCTTCGATCTTCTTGAGTTTGTGAGGGTCTACCCATGGGCGTAGGGTGTCTTTGTCCTGTTCAAGCGCTTCTGGGGTTTGTGTGGTTAGGGTTCTGATGAAGACTTCTTTGGGTAGTACTGTGACTCCTTCGTTGTCGTTTTCCCCTCGGTCATAGTCGGGTCGTCTGGATAGTGCATCTGCGCGGCCGTTGTTGGTTCCTTTGATGTGATGGATCTCGAAGTTGTATTCCATGAGTTCCAGGACTTCTCGGGCTACGCGACGACTTATCTTTTGGGGGGATTTCCAGTGCGTGAGGTTGAGGTGGTCCGAGAAGATCTTAATTTTGTGCGGGGATCCTGCCAGAAATGACCTCCAGTGTCGCAGTGCTTTGACGATGGCTAGGAGTTCTAGGTCGTAGATGTTGTAGTTGCGTTCGGCTTCATTCAGTGTGGCTGAGAAGTATCCGATGGGGTGTCGCTTTCCGTCTTTCTTTTTCTGCAGGAGGACTGCTCCTACCGCATATCCCACGCGTCCACTTTGAGTTCGAACTGGTCCATCAGGTTAGGGTGCGTGAGTACTGGTTCGCTGGTGACAAGGTCTTTGAGGGTTTGGAATGCTTTTTCTTCATCGTTGCCCCACGTCCATTCGGTATCTTTATGCGTGAGTTTGTTGAGGGCTTGTGCGTACGTTGCGAAACTGCGAATGAAGAGTCGGTAAAAATTGCAGAAGCCTAGGAAGGAGCGTACATCACGCACTTTCGTGGGGCGGGGCCAATCCCGTATGCCCGAAATTTTTACGGGGTCCATTCGTGTTACCCCCTTTTCAAGGATTACCCCCAGGTAATCCATTCGCGGTTGGTGGAAGAGGCATTTCTCGGGTTTAAAGTAGAGGTCGTGGTTGAGGGCGACTTGTAGTACTGCGCTGACTGCATCTATGTGGGCTTGTAGTCCCGCCTCCTCGGTTGTGGCGATGCCAATGTCGTCCATGTAGACTCTGATGATGGTTCCACGTGACTGGTAGTGAAGGATGATGTCGCCCAGAATGTCGTTCATCATGTTCTGAAAGGTGGCCAGCGAGTTGGTGAGTCCGAAGTACATGACGAGTGGTTCGAAGAGGCCGTATTTAGTTTTGAATGCGGCTTTAGGTTCGTCACCCTCTTTGACTCATATGTTATTGTACCCCCATTGTACGTCGAGTTTGGTGTAGATATGTCCGTTTCCCAAGTCGTTGATGAGTTCCGCCATGAGTGGTAATGGGTATTGGTTGCGTACTGTGCATGCATTGATTTTGCGATAGTCTTGCACGGGTTGCAGTTTGCCATCTTTCTTTTTGATAAAGAAGAAGGATGAAGCGTATGGTGACTTTGATGGTTGTATGTAACCCATCTTGAGTTGTTCGTCGAGCCATTTGCGGAGTTGTTGATCTTCGTCTTGCGACATGGGGTAGACCTTACAATCGATGCTTGCGGAGGTGCCTGGCTTGAAGTCGATGGCGTGATCCCATGTTCGCGAGGGTGGGAATTGATGGGATGCTTCTTCACTGAATATTTTCGCGAAACGTTGGTATGGCTCTGGTATGACTGCCGCAACTGTATTTTGTTTAGCGGCGATCGCTAGATCTGTGGCCGTGGTACGTATCTGGCATTCCTCCTCAAGTTCTTGTACGATGTCTTCCCTTTCTTGTTGGGTAATCGCGCTCGCAATTGTTGTTTGTGGCTCTGTGGGATTGATTGATCGGAGTACTACCGGAAGTGCGTCTTCGTGGATCATAGCATGGGTCCAACTGATGGTCGGTTCATAGGTGGCTAGCCAGGGGTATCCGAGGACTAGTTCTTTGTTTCCTATGTCCGTAACTGGGAATCTCATAACTTTGTTAATTCCGTTGGTTTGGACATCTAGGTCCACGAAGTGAGTGATGGACCCAGCTTTGTTTTCTGTGTTGTCTATGTTCCATATCTTTTTGGGTCGCTCGAGGATTTGTAATCCGAGGCCCATGCGTTTAGCGAACGCTGGTCTTATGAAGTTGTCGGTGGCACCCGAGTCAACGAGTCCTTTAATGTCGGCCATGGAGTAACTGGTGCGAATCGAGACTGGAATTCGAAGCGAACGGTAGCGAGTCATGATTACAGAGTTACAATTAACTGCCCTCACCCAGGCCAATGGGTTTAGGCGTCCTGAAAACCCTCTTGGGTCCATAGGTCCTTGAATATGAGGTCTTTGACCTCGTCACTAGCCCCTCGTATAGTGTCCATCCACCCTTTTGCTTGTTCCTTGGCCGTGACTTCTGCGCGTCGTGCGGTGACGGGTTCTTGACTATAATAGTCGGTGTCCGCGCTTCAGCTAGTGCTTGCGCATGGTTGGTATTGCTGTCTCGACTTTCTGGGGCGTGTACAATCCCGTGAGAAGTGACCCGGGTTGTTACAGTTGTAGCAGATGACTTCCCTCATGTCTCTGCGTTGTCTGCCCCCTCTCGGTTGTCCTGGCCCTCCACGTGGTGGGAATGGTGGTTTGGGGTCTCCTACCATTGCGAGTCTTGCGCGAGTTCGGTCTGCCGAAGTGTCCATCGCGTTTGGGTCATATCGTGGTGGCGGATATCGGGGTGGTGCCCAGGGTGGAGCGTACCCTCTTTGTTGATTCTGGCGTACGGGCGGAGGTCCTCGAGTTGGCGTGCTGGTGAGGTTGAGTCGGGCGCGGAGATGGATGTACTGCTTTTGTCGGCGCATGGCTGCTTCCTTCCATTCGTTGAAGGTTTGCGGGTCGTCCATCTCGTAGATTTTAGTGAATAGTGCCTTGGGCAGGCCCGCCGTGAAACGATCCAGAGTTTGGCGGTCGTTGAGGTGATAGTCAGCCTTCCATGCCAGCTGTTCGAAGTTCGTGACGTACGAGTCAATATCATCTCCGATCATTTTAAACCCCTTAGCTAGCGTGGCTTGCGCTTCTTCTTGTTCCAGTACGTTGGAGAAGTGGTCTGAGAAACCCGCGGTTAGTGTGTCCCATAGGAAGTCGTCGTATCTGCTTCTTCCGAGGCGTAGTTCGTTGTTGAGCCATTGGAGGAAGCTAAGTGTCCAGTTGGCTACTTGGGGTCCTTTGATAAAGCCTAGGAAAAGTAGGCATCGTCGATAGACATTGGTCATTATCGGCGCTTCTGTGTTTTGTCCCCAGTAAATGTGCCATTGAGTAAGGAAGGACTCGTACTCTTTTCTATTGCCATCGAACACATTCGGCGTCTCTCCGGCTAATCGTTCCGTTCCGTGAGGTAGTCCTGGGGGTGGCCCTCTGGGTGGCGGTCCTGGTGGTGGCGGCGGTCCTCCTCCGAATGGGTTACCTCCTCCTCCTCCGCCGAATTGTGGGTGTCTTCCTTGTTGCGATCGGACTCATTGGTACGGACTACAGTCTCACGGGGTTCTGACTACCCTAGTATTAGTCAGGGACAGTCGTCTCAGTCAGCGTTGTTGTGGATATGATATCACATGGTACGGACTTGACTCGTGCCTAGGATCGTTGTAGTAGGGTTCGAGCTACTATTGCTACTGGGTGTCTTACGTTCAGGAGGAGCTTCAAAGCTCCTCGTCAATTGTATAACTAGTGGGTGGTACGAAGACCGAGCTCCCTAGCTTGGTCTTCTTGAACCCTTAATCCAATTCTCGTCATCTCCCTTCTCGTCTGCCTTCTCCTCGCTTTCTGTCTGTTATCGCATCTGGCCTTGATAAGGCAGATCGCCCAGCAACACGTATGCCTGGTGGACTTCGCCCCAGTGCTGGTAGTGGTCACGTTCCTCCTCAGGTCGTGTACATATATTCGCTAAGTCGCCCTTCGCATATCAAGCCACTCTGTCACCACTCAAGCCGAGTATCGTCAGGACGGGCCTGACGCAACATTAAGACCAAGCTAACCCCCGCCAACAACACAGTGGCGTCCACAACAGGAGATTGGTGGGACTGGAATCAAGTCCAATCATACACCATCCCCAGCAGAGGAGAACGGAACGTCCCCACGCGCTATCTAAAGGCTGCTAAGTGGAGGACGCACAGAGGAGAAACCGGATACTTCGTTGACTTCCCCAACCAACCAAGTCGGTTCTACCCAGTTGAGTTCAGCATCGAACACACTTGTTGGTGTATACTCGCAACAAACGACGCAGGAGTACGAACGGTGGTCAGACCAACCACACGAGAATATCGGTGCGATATCCTAGAAAGTGAAGTAGTTCCCCAAGCAAGAGTGGGACCCATCGACGGTGCAACTACCACAAGCACCACAGAAGAAGAAGGCTCCGGATCAGATCAAGGCAGTGAGGAGTCAGAAGAAGATCACCTCTCCCAGGTGAACACGGAAGAAGAAGAAGAATTAGCAAACCTAGCAGGAGGGATTACGCTTAACGAAGCGCCCCAAGCTGAGCAGATCATCGTTCACCCACCAAACAAGATGACAACCACACAGTTAGAACCAACATACGCGCTTCAAGTGGACCCGGTACAACTACCACAAAACGGAGTCCCAGAAGACCGACTCCCCATCGACCCCAGCACAGGACATCGGATGACCACAGACGACACGGCTCTCATGAGGGCCATTGGACCTGACGAACCAGACCCTCCCGAAGGAGAAGGACCACCTAGAAGAGGCCCAGGTGGAGGCCACCCGCACGGAGGAGGCAGAGGACACGGAGGCGGAGGAGGACCGCCCAGAGGAGGCGGGTTCCCAGGAATGGCTCCCATAGGTAACCCACCTCGATCGTCGGATAGACTCCAAGGCAACCCGCCTATGGTCTTCAACGGAGACCGCACCAAGGCCCTGCAGTTCAGAGCACAGTGGAACCTCTATCAAGGAGTCAACAGTATGAGCGACATCATGCGCAACTACTACCGCTGATCACTCCTCTTCCTCGGCTACATCCAGGGAGAGACAGTTAACGAATGGGTGATGTATATGACCGACTGGCTGATGCGCCAGACGGAGGCTGGATTCCCTGAACACACTCGGCGCCTCTGGGAGGAGACCCTGCGTGCCTTCACCAGACGATTCGCCAACACCATGGAGAAAGAGCAGGCGCAGGCGGAGCTGCGCAAGGGCGTCCACATGAAGGACGGAGACATCGACAGCTACGTGGCTACCTTCGAATGCCTAGCCCGACAAGCCGACTACAACCTCGACGCCCCTCAAACACTGGACCTATTCACAGCAGGACTACCAAAGGCATTGTTTGCCAAAGTCTACAAACAGTACGAACCTGCCATGTTCGAAGCATGGAAGCAAGCGGCGATGAAGAAGCAACAGCAGTACATGCATCTACAGGCACGTCTCAACTCACTAAAAACACCCACTCCGAGAACTACTCCACGCCCTAGCCCGTGGGGGAACCCCCAGAGCGGATGGGCACCAAGGAACCTCCCCCATCACCTGAACCCTAACGCGATGGACACCTCTGCGGATAGGACGCGGGCACGAGGCGCGGAAGCAGAAGACATCCAGGGAAGACTCGCCGGAGCGGAGTTCATACTCGACTGACAGAGGCCACCCTACCCACCCAGAGGAGGACCAAGAGGGCAAGGAAGGGGGAGGGGACCCCCCCGAGACGCAAGGGAAGTAATCTGCTACACCTGCAATCAGAAGGGACACTTCAGTCGCGACTGCCCACAGCATCGCAACAACGCACAAAGCAGCAACAGTAGGAGGTCGGAAACAGACTACTACACCCAAGAACCAAGAGTGCAAGCACGCGCAGCGGTAACCCCGCAGCAACAAGCCCAGGAGTGGCTCCAGGGAGTAGCCGGAGCGCCAGATGAAGTAAAAGATCTGGTCCTCCAAGAACTATGGGGAAAAGAGGGTTTTCCAAACGCCTGAACCCGTCGGCCTGGGTGAGGGCGCTCCATTGTAATTCTGTAATAATCACACGCTACCGATCGTTGAGAATTCCAGTTTCCGTTCGAACAAGTTACAACATGGCCGAAGTAAAAGCACTGGTGGACTCAGGAGCCACAGACAGCTTCATTAAACCCGCGTTCGCGAAGCGAATGGGGATTGGTCTCAAAAAGCTAGAGACACCCAAAAAGATATGGAACATCGATAACTCCGAGAACAAGGCAGGACTAATCACACACTGCGCAGATCTCGATGTACAGACCAAAGGAACCCACAAAACAATGAGGTTCCTACTCACAGACACAGGGAACGAGGACATCGTCCTCGGCTACCCATGGCTGGCCGCCTACGAACCACAGATCAGTTGGCAACATGCCGTCATCAAAGAAGACGCCTACCCAGTGGTCCTTCGAACCACGCATCCAGAGGAGCGAGGGGTAACAATCGCATTCGCCCCTACCGAATTCACTGAGGAGGAGAAGCGCCACGCCGTGCGACAACTCTACGACGAATGGGAGACAGTCAGGGCACACACCACTGCCACGGAGCTGGCCATCGAAGCACAACAATTCACTGGCACAACAGAGATCCCAGAAGAGTACGTGGACTTCGCCAAGGTGTTCAGCGAAGAGGAATCACATCGCTTTCCACCCTCGCGACCTTGGGACCATGCCATCGAGTTCAGGGAAGACGCCCCAACCACTATCGACTGCAAGATCTACCCCATGTCACGCGACGAAGACATTGCCCTCCGCAAATTCCTTGACGAGCAACTGGAGAAGGGATACATCCGACCATCAAAATCCCCTTATGCATCATCCTTCTTCTTCGTCAAGAAGAAGGATGGGAAGCTGCGACCGGTCCAGGACTATCGAAAGATCAACTCATTCACCGTGCATAATCAGTACCCCCTACCGCTCATACAGGAGCTCATCACAGACTTGGGCAACGCGGACATCTACACTAAACTCGACGTCCACTGGGGATACAACAATGTCCACATCAAGCAAGGTGATGAAGAAAAAGCGGCCTTCAAAACGCGCCATGGATTCTTCGAACCACTCGTCATGTACTTTGGCCTCACCAACTCGCCGGCTACCTTCCAGGACATGATGGACTCCCTCTGTGGCCCCACCATCAACAAACACGAGTCGCTGGGCACCACCATCCGTGTCTACATGGACGACATCGGCATCGCCTCCCGAAACGGCCGAGCAGGCCACATCGCAGCTGTACGTGACATACTCCAGATCGCAAAGGACAATGACTTGTACTTCAAACGAAAAATGCGTCTTCCATGCGCCGGCAATCGATTACCTGGGGGTAATCCTTGATAAGGGGGTAACACGCATGGACCCTGTTACAGCCGTTTTCATATCGATAGTCCGTTTTTCGGAAAAGCTACTAGCGGGCTGAGTGAGCGGAGGTCAAGGATAACCAGTTATCCGAGATCTGATCGAAAAAAAATAAGGCTTATTCTTTTTTTTTTCTTTTTTTTTTCATCACATTTCTCGTCTTATCTTTTTTTCGCACTTCCCATCACTGCCAATGCACAATTGTCGTCACTTTTCTCGAGAAATCAAGGAGGTGGCCTTACACATGTCTCATCAAGGGGTGTCGGATGCTGAGATAGAAGAGTCTCTATGAGACGGTTGAGAGTGACAGGCTGGCCACGTCTCCTCAAGGACTTGATTCACGCGTTCGTTCTTTTCTTTTTGTTGCAACACTGCACTGACAATGGTTCTCGGTTTGTTGAAGGCTGTATACAGTGGCAACCTGACATCTCGCTCGAGTGTGAGGAACTGCAGACACAGCTCCTCGAGGTCACCAAAATCGACAGTCTCGACCACAACAATTTAGAGGACACTCCGGCGATTGCGGCGGCGAATGGGATACCCTATGAATATGGTAACTGGTAAGTGACTTCATGAAAACTCATGGTGTGGTCTCAACAGGGAGACCATGCACGCTGCCGGGAACTTTTGTATGGGGAACACGGTGAGTGGTTGTTATTTTTCCGAGGCTTTATTGTCTAACTTTTCTATCCTTCCTGTGCCGTCATCCTTCATGCCAATGCCTTCAACCATGCGATACCGGTGATACGACTGCGCTCTCCTTGGGCCCTGAAAAGGGTTATTTTCGCGTTTTCTACTTACTTCCTGACTCGCTCGTGCTCACCTGCGCATTCCCGCATTCTGCGCGCTTTATAAGTGCTGCGTTCTCGCGCTTTGCCATGCTCTGTGCACGCTCGGCTTCCCTCTCTTCCGGACCCTCCATAGCCCATGTAACTACAACTTTAGACCTCAGGTTATAGCAGAGACTTTCCCTCACTCGGACTTTTGAGCTCGGTGTAGCTCACTCATTCGCGTTCCCAGCGTGCCGCACTTGCGCGCGGCCTTAGCAACTCGAACCCTATGCGTTCCCGACCCCGGCGGCCATATCTACCAAGTTTCGCGCCGCGCCGAAGCGTGCGCGACCGTTTCCGACCACCTACGACCAGCCGACACCGTACCCTCTCCTGAGCTCGCCGCACTCTCGCGCGGCTCTAGCCTTTCGACACCGACGCGTCCGCGATCGCCGCGGACCCACATACGACATCTCGTGCCCCGCAGAGGCCTGCGCAACTGCTCACGACACTTCACACCCCCTAAGTCCTGTGCTCGCCGTAGACCATTTCCTAGCGATCAGGGACGGTTTAGGGTATCACCGGAGCCAACTTTCAAAAAGGGCTGCTCAACTGCATGCAGCCACGGCCACTACCTCCCCCCTTACTCATCGGACCCAAACCCTATCGAGGAGGTGTTCATCGAGGCATGGCTACATGCCAATAGTGATTATGTGCTCGGTGAGATTGAGGGTGTCAGCGCAGACCCTTACAAGGGGGGGCAATCTACGGGGACATGTCATTATTATGCTCGGTGAACGCTCAAAGTCGTAATAATCTCGACTTACTTTTTCTTTTCTTTTCTTTTCTTTTCTTTTCTTTTCTTTTCTTTTCTTTTCTATTTATCTTATTTTATTTTATTTCATGGTAAGTCTCGGCAAAATATGCCGACGGGAGATCCCGGAACTCAGCCCGCTAGTAGCTTTTCCGAAAAATGGACTATCGATATGAAAACGGCTGTAAAGTTGCTGGCATCCGCAACTGGCCAACACCAACCACGGTCAAACAGGTCCGATTGTAGCGGTGCGACTGTCGCGCTACGCCAAGTCAAGTGTAGAGTAGGTGTGAACTGTAAGGTGGCACACTCAACTTAGCGTGGAGACAAGTCACGCGCTAGACGTACAGTCACAGCGGATGGCGCAGAACTTATGAGGCCTTATACAGGACTCTAACTGCAAGAGGTCACGCTGTGGCACGCTGAGTGGAGAACCAAGAGGACAAGTTAGATTGGTATGAGGTAAGGAATACAGAGGAATGTGCACCTGAGTGGAGAACCAAGAGGACAAGTTGGTTCCACTCAGGACGCTACAGGGAAGCTTATATACACTACTGCGGCTGAGTACGAACTGAGTCTGAACACTATTACTAAGTGTAAAGTAAGACTCCATGACTCAGGAGCTGACGCGTCGTGTCTATTAATGGCGCTATCTATTGTGCTGACTGAGGCACTTGTCATAGCGCTTACGAGCGGCTCCACTTTGCTGAGTAAAACCTAATACAGCGAGTAAGCGTAATCTACTAAGCGTGTTCTGGATCCTTCCAGAGCCTTCCATAACCTTCCATCCTTATCTACCAATCATGATTTAACATACGTATCAGGGACCTAAGTCTCATGGTCACGTGCACATGGGTGGCAAACCCTTGTGACTGACTCGAAGTCTCTGTACTTCAGCCCTTATATCTCCTTATATCAATCCGTAATAAATACAGAAAAATAAGGAAATAATATGCGTCCATGACACCAATCTTTTCTCGGGTTCTGCAACTTTTATCGCCTCTTCATCAAAGGATTTGCCACATACGCACGACCGCTGAACCGATTAATGCGGAAAGACACAGAGTGGCAATGGGGACAAGCAGAGGAAGACGCCTTCACAAAGCTTAAGACGCTGGTCACAAGCGAACCAGTACTGGCACACCCGGACCTCACAAAACAATTCAAGATGGAGGTGGACGCATCAGGCTTCGCGGTGGGTGCTGTACTCCTACAACACAAAGAGGACGGTAAACGACACCCCATAGGCTATTACTCTGCAACGCTCAACGAAGCAGAACGCAACTACGACATCTACGACCTGGAACTACTAGCCATCGTCAAAGCCTTCTGCCACTGGAGACCCCTACTCGCAGGCTCTCCACACAAAACCAAGGTATTCTCCGACCACCTCAACTTGCAGTACTGGAGATTGCCACAAAGGATAAGCAGACGCATCGCCAGGGAAGTACTCGAACTATCCGAATATGACTTCGAGATCCACCACATCAAAGGCACGGCCAACGGAAGGGCAGATGCACTCTCCTGAAGACCAGACTATGACCAAGGGGATAACAACAACAAGGACGTAGTGGTCCTCCCCGACGCGCTCTTCGTGCGAGCCACACAAGTGGAAACCGTCATGCCGAACACCCTGACGATAGAACCTGAAGAGATGGAGCAGCCAGATGCGACATACCATCAAGATGAGGACTACCTTCGCCCATGGATCGACGCACATCGGCTAAAGAAGATCAAAGGCACTTGGTACAAGGATGGAAGACGGGTGGTGACTGGCGGACTATATGACAAGAGAAGTATCATCTCCGCTCACCATACACCACCGGTTTATGGACATCCAGGTATCAACAAAACCTCGCAACTGGTGGGACGCTCCTACTGGTGGCCAAACCTCGCCCAAGACGTCCTGGACTACATCAAGGGGTGCGCCGAGTGCCAAAGGCACAAAGCCAACAACCGACCAACCCGAGCACCACTGTCCCCGATTTATCCGAACCCTGAGGCACTCCCCTTCGAAACTATCGCCCTCGACAAGTTACCCCAGTCGCAGGGGTTTGACTCAATCCTCACCATCACCGATCACGACTGTACCAAGGCAGCCGTCTTCATCCCCTGTCAAGAGGAAATCACCGCAGAAGGAACCGCTGCTCTATACACTAAGCACGTCTTCCTGCAATTCGGACTTCCCTCCAAAGTCATTAGTGACAGAGACCCACGCTTCGCATCCAAGTTCACGCGAGAACTGTGCAAGATCCTAGGGATTTCACAGAACGTCTCCACCGCCTACCACCCCCGAACAGACGGACAGTCAGAACGGACTAACCAGTGGCTCGAGCAATATCTCCGCTTCTGGACTAATGAGAGGCAAGACAATTGGGCGACTTATCTCCCTATAGCGGAATTCACGCACAACAACTGGCCCCATGAGACCACCAGGAAGTCTCCTTTCTACCTCCTAATGGGGTACAACCCACGCGCTGATTGGATCGATAGACCATCACCCATACCCCAAGTGGCGCTGAGAATCGACCAATTCCAGGAGGCCAGAGCGCAGGCCAAGGCTCTTCTTATCAAAGCACAGAAGTCATGGGTCAAACACAAAGATACGCCCAAGTACAAGGAAGGAGACCTCGTGTGGCTGGAAGGACGCCACCTGCGCACCAACCAGCCAACCACAAAGCTTGCACCCAAAAGACATGGCCCCTTTATGGTCGCACAGGTGATGTCCTCGGTCAACTATCGCCTCGAACTTCCCACACAGTGGAGTATCCACCCGGTGTTCCACACCGATCTTCTCACCAGATACCACGAGACCGTGACGCATGGACCTAACTACCAACGCCCACCGCCGGATCTAGTAGAAGGGGAAGAAGAATACGAAGTTGAGAAGATTCTAGACTCGCGAAGATTCGGAAGAACGCGGAAGCTGCAGTACCTCGTGAAATGGAAGGGGTACCCCGACTCGGAGAATCAGTGGATTGACCGGAGCGAAGTATTCGCCGACCAGGCCATCTGGGACTTCAAAGCATTGAACCCCGCCCGGGAAACGCATATAAGAAGAGCCCACTACGAGCTAAGTCCCCCAGCAACTCCTGCTATCTCTTCCCATCCTGTCTACTTTCGCATCATGTCCTCCTGCTCCCTCCCGTCGCAGTCCACCATCGACACCGTCACCAAGGCCCTATCCACCACCCATGGGCCCGCCACCCACGAGGACGCCCTCACCGTCCTCCGAGCCTTCCCAGACCCCACCGTTGGAGGAGACGCCGACTCCCCCGGTGCGCAGCCTCTTACCTATGAGGCGGCCCCCGAAGAAGAAGAGCGTACCCTACTCGAGGGCCAGGCCGCAGATAGCCTTGTTCCACGCCTTGACGGACACGGTGACCGTGAACCTGTCCAAGTACCACACCGAGTTCGGGCCCGTGCGGCCATGGAAGGAAGTAGTGAAGGAGTGGAGGGACGAGCAGCTACGGAGGGCGCAGCTGAAGCAGCAACAGCTGAGGCATCGGCGCCTGATACAGCAGACTGGGGTCTGGACAAGGACGCCCCCAGCAACTACCCAGCTACGCACCCCCTCATTCACTCCACCACAGACACTGACAACCCACGTGAGACCCCCTACTCGCTCAACACCGACGGAACCCCCATGTACAAGCGGGACCTCGGGGTGTTGGGTGCCCCCACCCATCAGCCCCCAGTCGTCATCAACACACGAGTCCCCAGTGGCTTCAAGGCCAACACTGGCGCGGACTACCTCCCTTTTCGCATTGTCTCCCCCGACGGGGTTGAGCGCGAGGCCCGATACCATCAGGTGATCATGGGGCTGGACCCTC
This sequence comes from Lactarius deliciosus, assembly GCA_021525775.1. Classification (NCBI taxonomy): domain Eukaryota; kingdom Fungi; phylum Basidiomycota; class Agaricomycetes; order Russulales; family Russulaceae; genus Lactarius; species Lactarius deliciosus. The sequence continues at coordinate 83,742 of JAKELK010000254.1, forward strand.
TGGTGGTGGGCATCATCGACGAGTCGGACAAGGTCTACGCACGCCCCCTCTACGCCGCCCCCCACTACGTGTATGGCGGCAAACCCATGTACCCCACGGCGGACATGGTCCTCTTCACAGAGGCCTTCGAAGATCGGGCGCGCATCGATCGCTGCCTCGACTCCATCCACAACCTCTCCCTTACGGCGGAGATCCATCGCTACCGCCTCGCTGACCGGGAGCAGCGGCGTCTTAACCAGCGCATCGACGACCTCATCGCCGCCCTGGGGGAGGTCCAAGGTAAGGTAGTGGGCAGTCGGCGCCGACTGGAGATGGCCAACGCGTTGGAGCGCATCGAGGATGAGGCGGGCACCATGGTGGATTATGAGCTGATGAAGAAGAAGACCCATAGGGGCAGGAGGAACGCCCAGCAGCCGCAGCGTACGTGGGTTCGTTACGAGGAGGAGGGCTTTGGAGCGTCGGGGCGTCGCACCTAAAAAGGGGGTGATGTTGCGATCGGACTCATTGGTACGGACTACAGTCTCACGGGGTTCTGACTACCCTAGTATTAGTCAGGGACAGTTGTCTCAGTCAGCGTTGTTGTGGATATGATATCACATGGTACGGACTTGACTCGTGCCTAGGATCGTTGTAGTAGGGTTCGAGCTACTATTGCTACTGGGTGTCTTACGTTCAGGAGGAGCTTCAAAGCTCCTCGTCAATTGTATAACTAGTGGGTAGTACGAAGACCGAGCTCCCTAGCTTGGTCTTCTTGAACCCTTAATCCAATTCTCGTCATCTCCCTTCTCGTCTGCCTTCTCCTCGCTTTCTGTCTGTTATCGCGTCTGGCCTTGATAAGGCAGATCACCCAGCAACACGTACGCCTGGTGGACTTCGCCCCAGTGCCGGTAGCGGTCACGTTCCTCCTCAGGTCGTGTACATATATTCGCTAAGTCGCCCTTCGCATATCAAGCCACTCTGTCACCACTCAAGCCGAGTATCGTCAGGACGGGCCTGACGCAACATTCCTCCTCCGCCTCCTCCTGGCGGGCCTTGACCAAATTGTCCCCCTGGTCTCCTCGGTGGTGTGGGTTCTCCGGCTCCTGGTGGCAGGTCTGGCACGTCCGGACCTACCACATGAAAGATGGCCGCGTCGTCGGCCGTCATGCGGTGTCCCGTGGTGGGGTTGATAGGTCGTAGGTGAGCCTCTGCTTCTTCCGTGATACGTCGTACTTCTTCTGCGGCTAGTTCTTCTTGGGTTATGGTTGCTGTTGCCATTGCTGCGGGTGCGTGTACGTGGATGACTTCTGGTTCGTTTATGTGAAGGGACTCAGCTGTTTGCGCTACTTCTTCAACTTCTGATTCGTCGTCTGTGTTGGAGTGTTCGTTTTCCTCGCTGGTCTCTGATGGTGCCGGGGTTCTAGGTTCGGATGTGCTAGGTTCTTCTTCTGGTTGTCCGTCGATGCGTCCCCACTGTTCGCGTGTGGGTAACCCTCTTGCGTCGATATCGCAATTGAAGTTTCTGCCGGCTGGTCGTACTACGTCGAACCGATGGTCTATGGGATTCCACGTAATCTCCACCCAACACAAGTTGTCGAAGTTGAACTCAACTGGGCAGTATCGGGTAGGTCCCGATGCAAAGTCTACAAAGTAGCCTGTTTCTCCTCTGTATTCTCTCCACCTTGCTGCTCCTAGGAATTGAACCGGTACGTTGCGATCTCCCCTGCGTTCAAGGGAGTATGTTTGAAAGTTCCTCCACTGATCTCTGGTTGTGAACGCCACGATGGGGATCTTGGTCTTAATGTAACGCCACCACTGGCGTTAGTCCGACTTGGACTGCGAAAGGGCATTCACGACTTAGCGAATATTCCGAAGGCGAGTCACGTGACTTGGGTACGTATACACGGCGTCTGTTGGGGCTCGTGATACGGGTAGTTCCGGCACTAGGACGTTCGAGTCACTAGGCAATCGATGAAGGTGACTTGCTCAAGGGAGACAAGCGAAGGCACGCGTGAGAGATGAGAGAGGAGAGTGGTGATTGAAGAAGACCAAGATGGCGTATCTTGGTCTTATCGGTCCACTATTTATACATGTACGAGGCAGCTTTGAAGCTCCTCCCGAATCCGTACGACTAGTAGCATAAGTAGCTCGAACCCTACTACTGCTATCCTAGGAATGAGTCATGCCACATCGGCATGTGATACTGTACTACTCGCTGACTGATACTACTTGTCCATGACACATTACGTCTTACTAAGGAGTCATCACCGTAAAGTAAGAGTCCACTTCGCGTACCGTGACATGGGTGGCAACTGCCAGGCTAGGCCATGTTGCTGTCATGGCGGTCGCGAGGTCTTGCGCAACATGCGCCATGTTGGGGTCACGACGGAACTTGTGAGTGTTGCGCCGGCGTGGTGGTGGCGTGGCGTAATTGGTGTGGCATGGGCCGGGGTGGAGCCTGGGTTGTGACGAGGCATCATGGTGCCTGCACTGTTGGGGGTGGCGATGAGCGAAAGAAGAAAAACAAAGAATAAACAAAAAACAAAAACTCATCTAACGAGGTGCGTAGTCGCGCGAAGGTGGGTCTTGCGAATCGCATTGGGGGTGCCTTTGTGGTGGGTCTTGCATGTTGTGACATGGCTCCGGGGGCTTTCGCGCGGCGAGGTACTGGTGGTCGAGGTTGTGGATGGAAGGAGACGGGGGCCACGAGCGATGCATGGCGAAACGGTGGGGCAGCTGCAGCGGTGACGTGGTCACACCAATGAGAAATGATAAGGAAAAAAAGAAAAAAAAAACTTACCATGGAGTAAGTCAAAGCTCCCCATCGTCAGCCGAGGTCTTGCGTGTTGCAACGACATGGTATCAGGGGGAGGGGGAGTCCGGAGTTCGCACGGCGGGTGGTAGGTGGTGGAGAACTTGCATGAGCCAAAAGATGGCAGCCGGTGATGTGTGGCAAAGCGGCGGCAGTGACATGGCTCTGTGACAGTGAGCAACGATGTAAACATAAAAAAAAAGAAAAAGAACTCATCTGGGTGCACTGGGCCGAAGCCCAGCTTGACGTTAGCCACATGTTGGTGGCTGTTGTGGTTGCAGTGGGGATTGTGGGCATCAGTTGCACCACTTGAAAAGTAAGGGTTGGACTGTTTATCAGGATGGAGATTGGTAGGAGGAAGACGAATGTGAACCAACTACAAGAAATGTTGTATATGTGTGTCACGTTTTGTTGCGTTAGGCCTGTCCTAACGATGCTCGACTTGAGCGGGGACAGAGTGGCGAGGTGTACAAGGGGCGACTTAGCGAATATAAGTACACGACCTTAAAAGGAACGTGACTGCTACCAGCACTGGGGTGAAGTCCACCAGGCGTACGTGTCGCTGGGTGATCTGCCTTACCAAGGCCAGACGCGATAACAGGCAGGAAGCGAGGAGAAGGCAGACGAGGAGAGAGATGATAAGAGCCAGATAAGGATTCAAGAAGACCAAGCTAGGGAGCTCGGTCTTCGTACTACCCACTAGATATACAATTGACGAAGAGCTTTGAAGCTCCTCCTGAACGTAAAGTACCCAGTAGCCATAATAGCTCGAACCCTACTACGACTGTCCTAGGTATGAGTCAAGTCCATACAACGCGACATGTGATAACCACAACAAGCTGACTGAGACGACTGTCCCTGACTAATACTAGGGTAGTCAGAACCCCGTGAGACTGCAATCCGTACCAATGAGTCCGATCGTAACATCACCCCCTTTTCAGGTGCGACGCCCCGACGCTCCAAAGCCCTCCTCCTCGTAGCGAACTCACGTGCGCTGCGGCTGCTGACCACCCCTCCTGCCCCTGCGGTTCTTCTTCTTCATCAGCTCGTAATCCACCATGGTACCTGCCTCGTCTTCGATGCGCTCCAACGCGTTGGCCATCTCCAGCTGGCGCCGACTGCCTGCTACCTTACCTTGAACCTCCCCCAGGGCGGCGATGAGGTCGTCGATGCGCTGGTTAAGGCGCTGCTGCTCCTGGTCGGCGAGGCGGTAGCGATGGACCTCTGCCGTGAGGGAGAGGTCGTGTAGGGAGTCGAGGCAGCGGTCGACGCGCGCCCGATCCTCAAAGGCCTCTGTGAAGAGGACCATGTCCACGGCAGGGTACATGGGTTTGCCGCCGTACACGTAGTGGGGGGCGGCATAGAGGGGGCGAGTGTAGACCTTGTCCGACTCGTCAATGATGCCCACCACCAGAGGGTCCGGCCCCATGATCACCTGGTGGTATCGGGCCTCGCGCTCAACCCCGTCGGGGGAGACGATGCGAAAGGGGAGGTAGTCCGCGCCAGTGTTGGCCTTGAAGCCACTGGGGACTCGTGTGTTGATGATGGCGAGGGGCTGATGAGTGGGACCTCCCAATACTCCGAGGTCCCGCTTGTACATGGGGGATCCGTCGGTGTTAAGCGAGTAGGGGGTCTCGCGTGGGTTGTCAGTGTCTGTGGTGGAGGAAATGAGGGGGTGCGTAGCTGGGTAGTCGTTGGGAGCGTCCTCGTCCAGACCCCAGTCTGCTGTATCAGGCGCCGATGCCTCAGCTGCTGCTGCCTCAGCTGTGCCCTCCGCAGTTGCTCGTCCCTCCACTCCTTTACCACCTCCTTCCACGGCCGCACGGGCCCGAACTCGGTGTGGTACTTGGACAGGTTCACCGTCAACCGTGTCCGTCAGGGTGTGAAATGAGGCTATCTGCGGCCTGGCCCTCGAGTAGGGTACGCTCTTCTTCTTCTGTGACCGCCTCGTAGGCAAGAGGCTGCGCACCGGGGGAGTCGGCGTCTCCTCCATCGGTGGGGTCTGGGAAGGCTCGGAGGACGGTGAGGGCGTCCTTGCGGGTGACAGGCCCATGGGCAGTGGATAGGGCCTTGGTGATGGTGTCGATGGTGGACTGCGACGGGAGAGAACAGGAAGACATGGTGCGAAGGTAGACAGGATGGGAATAGGTAGCAGGAGCTGCTGGGGGACTTAGCTCGTAGTGGGCTCTTCTTATATGCGTTTCCCTGGCGGGGTTTAATGCTTTGAAGTCCCGGACAGCCTGGTCGGCAAATACTTCGCTCCGGTCGATCCACTGATTCTCCGAGTCGGGGTACCCTTTCCATTTCACGAGGTACTGCAGTTTCCGCGTTCTTCCGAATCTCCGTGAGTCTAGAATCTTCTCGACCTCATACTCTTCTTCACCTTCTACCAGATCTGGTGGTGGGCGCTGGTAGTTAGGCCCATGTGTTGCGGTCTCGTGGTATCTGGTGAGAAGATCGGTGTGGAACACCGGGTGGATACTCCACTGTGTGGGAAGTTCGAGGCGATAATTGACAGAGGACATCACCTGTGCGACCCTAAAGGGGCCATGTCTTTTGGGCGCAAGCTTGGTGGTTGGCTGGTTAGTGCGCAAGTGGTGTCCTTCCAGCCACACGAGGTCCCCTTCTTTGTACTTGGGCGTATCTTTGTGCTTGATCCATGACTTCTGCGCCTTGATAAGGAGGGCCTT